>VYZW01038000.1:10384-27378 GCA_013401315.1 Balaeniceps rex
CTGGACCCTCTCCAGCCTGTCCACATCTTTTTTGCACAGCAGGGACCAAAACTGAACACAGCGTTTCAGTGGTCTGACAAGCACTGAGTAGAGTGGGATGACGACTTCTTTATCTCTGCTGGTGACGCCCTTGTTGATACAGCCCAGCATCCTGTTGGCTTGCTTTGCCGCAGCAGCACACTCTTCACTCATATTGAGCTTGTTGTCCACAAGGACCCCCAGGGCCCTTTCCACAGAGCTGCTCCGCAGTCAGGTAGATCCCAGACTGTGCTGCACTCCTGGATTATGTTTTCCCAGGTGCAAGACCTTACACTTGTCCGTGTTGAACTTCACAAGGTTCTTGTGAGCCCACTCTTCCAGCCTATCCAGGTCTTCCTTCAGGGTGGCTCTCCCTTCCGAAGTGTCCACTTCCCCACTCAATTTGCTATCATCGGCAAACTTCATCAGGGTACACTTGATCCCATCATCTAGATCACTTATGAAGTTACTAAACAGCATTGGGCCCAATGTCAGTCCCTGGGGAACCCCACTTGTGACAGGTTGCCAGTTTGAAAAGGAGCTATTTACCACCACCCTCTGGGTGCTGCCTGTCAGCCAGTTCCCCACCCACCGCACAGACCACTTGTCTAGACTGTAATGCATCAGTTTCTCAAGGAGGAGGCTGTGGGAAATGGTATCGAAAGCCTTGGAGAAATCCAGATAGACAATGTCCACTGCTCGCCCCACATCAGGTGAGCAGGTTACTTGGGTAACCTGCAAGTCCAGTACTGCAGTTGTGTATTTTAAAGACTATAATGTTCAACAGGACAGATTAGTCCATTAAGAGAAGAACGTGGAGTTCTTCCCATTAAAAAGGAAAGCAATCAAAACCTGAAGTTTGGACTCATCATTCAAGCTGCAGTACCAATGCACTTTAAAGTAGACTGTAGTAAGGAAGTATTTTGGGGGCAGCAGGGAGAGAGGGACAGTTAATAAAAGCTCTTGCTCCCTTCTTTGCAGAGAAGCTTTAAAATACAATACATATGCATACTAGAGGTGCCTACTGCAGGAAGGAGATGAGGGTTGGATTTGCCTCCTTTTACTGTAGGGGAGGGTTTGGTATTCCAGACAGTGGGGACTGAGATAAGACTCACGATTCCTATGAAAACCTGCTTCTGTGACACTGGGGCCCCCTCTATTCTTCATGGCTTTTTTTCAGTGCCATGTAAAAGGAAAGAAGTTAACCCAACTATGCATGAAAATATTTTAAATGGTTCTTGCAACTTTTCTGCCATATTTCCCTTTTGTCCTTTTGTTTTGTTTTTTTTTTTTTTTAAATGGGATTTGGAGAGTGGAGAAGGTACAGAGCTGCTATTGCCAGCGCACACCTAGGACCAACTGCCACCAAGACAGAGAACTGCACCAGGTGCATCATTGGTCTGTGCAATGTTGACTTTTATTAGCCACACAGTAATGTGAGAAGGATGAAAGCAATCTTTTGTAGTCTCTCTTCTGAAAGGATTGAACCTCTTCCAGTGCTGCAGTTATGTATTTTAAAGACTATAAAGTTCAACAGGACAGATTAGTCCATTAAGAGAAGAGCATGGAGTTCTTCCCATTAAAAAGGAAAACAATCAAAACCTGAAGTTTGGACTCATCATTCAAGCTGCAGTACCAATGCACTTTAAAGTAGACGGTAGTAAGAAAATTAATATTCCTCTCCCTTGCCTTGGCACTCCTCCAGTTGCATATTAAGCCTGTGGGCTTGTAAAGAACAGACTTTCCACATAAATATACATCACATGTAATTCAGTATGTGAGGCTGATTCTTCTGATTAACATATTAATTTTAGCCCCGTTGATCAATGATCATGTCTCTTGCTGTTCTGCATTATCTGTCACTCTCCCAGGGATGTTTGCTTGCCAAAAGCAGCCATCAGTAAGCAAAACGCTGCTAAAATGCTGCAAAATGTCTTGGGCTTTTGTTCTTGACTTCAGCCCAGATCTCAGAAGAGGAGACTTTTCAGTGAGGTTGAGGGGATTTCCTGTAGATCCTAAGGATAACCAGGCCCTAGACTGGATGGAGCCATTTCTCCAGTACTTCTTGGTTTCCCCTTCCCAAAAGAGTCCCCATACTGTCTTACACCTCTAGAAATGATGCAGAGGAAAAGTTAAGGTAGTGGACAAAGCTCTACTGCTGAGTATGGAGCCTGCTTATCTGCCCAGATAATGGCAGATGCTGTCAGGGATGGCCAGTACAGTACATATGGAAAGGCACTGCCAAAAGGGAACACCTATGCACTCAGTCCAGAACATTGTGCCTACTGTGATAAGGTATTTAGCACAATTCCCATTCACAAATAATTCATGCTGATCAGCTGGATCAGCGTCACTCTTGATGTTCTGCATGCCGCTCTTCCTCCATTCAGTCATTAACTGCTTTAAGCTTGTTTAACCATGCTAATAATATGCAAAAAAGGTTTTGATTTACAGGGCTATCTTCTCAATACAAACATTTTAAAGTTCATTATCACTTACAGAATGTGGCTCCAAGTGAGATAAGAACTTCAGCTCATGAATATTGTTAATAAAGCTCTGTATGCTGATGAGCTGAGCTTCTGCATTTGGAAGCCAAATAAAAAGCAAGCCTAGGCGAATCAGCATATGCTATACTACTGAGCTATCTAGATCTCGTACAGTGACGCTATTGACTCCTATTTAATCATAGAAGATGACAGTACCAAAACTCGGAGATTAAAAGGAAAAAAGGGCATTTGTGAGCAGGCAAGGAATCTAAAAGCTGTCGCAGTTCAGCTGGGAGGCTGGGGAAGGCATGCTGGACAGAGAGGCTATCATTTCCTTTAAGATTATGCAGGGTTTATGACTACCGGATTTGGAGCATCAGGTCCAGTTTGTTATTTCTCCGACCTTGCACACAGCTCTGCTTGGAATGCAAAGGTTAACCCTTGTTTTCTCTTGGCTGAAAATCCTAGGAGCTTGACACTCAGCTAGAGCCTAAATGTGGTTGTGGACAGGCTGTAGGAGCAGAAGTGGAGTGGGGCAGATGGAGACACTATGCGTGAAATTAGGAGGAGAGCTGGGGGAGGCGGCAGTGGAGAGCGCAGCTGCATGGCTGCGAAGGGTCCCACGGAGCGGGTGCCAGAGGGAGCGCACGAGCCGCCTAAAGCACGTTCCTCCAGCTCCGTGCAGGAAGCCTCAATGCTTCCCACCCATATGGCGCCTGAGCTAACATTAGAAGCATTCGGCTTGCACGAAGTACCCGCTCAGGGAAACGTAACAAGGCTGCTCCTAAGAAATGTGAAACTCTTCATCCACTTGCCCCCGCATACCATCTGCCCGGTTCGTCAGCCGCGCGAGGGCAAGCTGGAAGCAGTTCCAGGGCGAAGAGCCTAGTGAAAGCAGAGAGAGCAGAGGGAAGACTCTGTCCTCAAGAGCCCTGCCAGCATCGTTTGCCTGACCAGCACCATGACTGGTGTCCGTGTTTTCTGAAACACCCGTCTTGATACTACTTGCTGAAGATCAGTTTTCCGTTACGGTGGCAGATAGTTTGGCCTGTCAGCCGAGCACTCCTGTGTCCAGAGTAACATCGACACGTCAGCTGAAACGGGCAGTGTGACTGGCCTGAAGCCCTGGCCGCGTCTCTCTGCTAGGCAGAAATGCAATCACCTTGGATGAATAAAGGTGAGGGGATCTTTACCACAGTGCACAGACTTGGTTTTTTCCAGCCGTGGGTCTTTCCTTGCATGTTTTGCCCCATTCCCTCTTTTTACCTGCTTACCTCAGGGCTCTTGGGGAAAATTTTCCCTTATCAAAACGTTTGCTCACGACTCAGTGTTGTTTTCAAGGACAGGCTCGAGAAAGTCAGATCTTTTACTTTCTGCTTTCAGCACAAAGAACTGAGACCCAAGGGATCCAGCATTAGGCGGCAGCCTCCACTGGATTCTCCCACTGCGTGTGCAGTGCACGTGCCTGGGTTGGAAGCAGAGGTGGGATTTCCTGTGCAAGCCCCTTAGCTCCGTGGGGAGCATCAGGTTTTCCCCAGGGCTGCAGGAGAGAGTATTTTCCCTCTCACGCAGACACTCTGCAGTGTAACGGGCTGTGATAGAAGCTGGATTTCGGTGAAAGCTGTCAAGGTACAGCACAGAAGCTCTTACACTCCTGATAAGCTGGACTGAGCTCCTTCCAGTCAGCTGGCTGTGGTTCACTTTGTGGTGGTTGACTTCTGGAGATGACTTATCCTTGCGACAGAAATGTTTTTGCTTTTTAATAGCTGTACTACAGGCCACTGTATCAGAAAAAGTAATAGCCTGCCCTGCCCTCTTGTTGCTATTGTGGGCTATATTTGACTTCAAGGCAATTTGTGTGTTTGCTATTGGACGTGGACAGAAGTTGGCATTTTCTGTGAGGCCAGTGTGCTATCTATAATGTTTTGCAATTCTGGTTACAACTGTAACAAATTTTTGGAGGTAAGAAAGCAAGTTCTGTCTCCAAGTGAGGCACTGAACTCAACTGTAGAAAAAGCAAGCAATGGTTTGTCCCTTTTGAAGACATTCTGAATGTACTGGGTCCTTGCAAAGATGAGTATCTTCAGTAACTGAATGGATAGGAGACATTGTTGGAAGTAAGCTTAGAGATTGCTGCCCGAGGGACTGATCCGATGACTGAATCACCAGGGTTTCTCTGTATTTTAGTCTCCAAATACAGGACTTATGCAGACAACAGACAGCAGGAAGAGGACAGCAATCAGGTGATAGCACGTCCCATGTTAACCAAAGGTACTGAGCAACTAAAACCCTGTTTGTAAATAATACAAATTATGTTATGCCAACCTCAAAGATCAGCTGGAGTCGGAGCCCTTCCAAAAAGCTAAGCTTTTAGGGAGAACATCCCCAGTGTTGTGCGGCCCTCCAAGCTGTAGAAAAGACCTTGGTCCCTACTGCAAGATTTATTTTTCCTTTTGTCTAGATACATTTACCTCTTTCTTGCTGTAACCTTGATCTGTAGCTGTACTCAGCTAGGGCACGTCAGACAGGAAGATGAACAGACGTGCAAGAATGCTGGGGCTTTTTGCAGTATCATCACCTTGGCCAAGGAGGAAGACAGTCTTTTGAAACCTGCTGGATACTCATTCATAAATCGATGCTGTTGTATTAATGAAGGAATTCCATTTCGTCTTCAATGGCTCCATAAAATAGTTAGTTGTAGCACAGTACAGAGAAAAAAAGCAAAAGCCCTGTGTACATGACAACTAAGAAATAAGAGAAGTAAAGATGTTAAAAAGGAACTAAATCAAATAAGTTACATCTACTTGAGAACCAGTCACCAATTCCATAGCTGGAAAATGCTGAAGTGGCTACAGCTCATATTTTTCTGAAGCATTCAGTTAGTTTATAGGAATAGCTTGCCTGCTTCTTCAATGGACTTTTAGAACATTAAGCAACTACTCTGTAAATATTATCCTCTAAAGATCCATTGGGACTCTTTTCTTGCAGGCTGCAAACCTTTACACATACAGTAGGCAGGGGTCTTGGACTGCACAAAATCTCCTCTCCTTATCATACCACTTTTTTCTTTTCCTCCAAACCCTTTAAGCTGTGCTGCAGATTTCATTTTTTGCTCTGATAACCTTGAGAGGTGCTGTTAGGCAACTAATGAATTGAAAGAGGGAAGATAAAGATGTGTATATTCCTGAGAATATTCTCAAGAGATTCCCTTTGAGATAGTAGCCAAGAGGAATGAATGCCTTGGTCATGCAGACCTTGGAGGCATCCCAGATGTAACTGGTACACAATAAAATGCTGAGAAGCAAGGATTTATTAAAGGTGCAAGGTCTTAGCAAGAATGGAATGCTAATGAGGGAGGAAAGCCCATGAACTGCTCTCATAATGTTGCTTTTAAACAAAAACACAGAGCGGGATCTGATAAAGTATGTCAAGACAACCATTGCCTTTTAATCTTCTTACGATATTTTTTTGTGTGAAGGTTTGAAAGACCTACAGGAAAACTGTTCATAAGAGCTATTGACCATGTGGGCATGTGGGGCACAGTTAAGCTGGGTGCTCTTGACACATGATTTAATGCATTTGTATGACCTTCAGCCCTAGGCATAGTGATTTCTTGCACTTGCCACTGGACATCAAACAACCTAGCCAGTCAAAATGGGATTATTTCCTCACAATCAATGAGCCAGTAAAATATTATACAGAATAACAGAGGATTTATTTATTCTCTCTGCTTGAATGATTTGCTGTTAATAGCTGCAGCTGTCACAGATAGGCATATAAATGGGCTTGGAAGTTCAAGAGCCTGCATGCTGGAATGCCCCGCTTAAGCGAGCGTGCGAGAATGTGAGCTGTGATCCGCTCCTGCTGACACAAACTGCAGGAAGAAAAACATGTAAAAAGTTATTTTGCTATTAGATTTCCTTTGGTTGTTTGCTACTAGAGTTATCAAGGGGCTTCTTTGACTTTACTTGGAGTTCAATCTCCTAACAGGGCTGGTGTCAAGGAACAAAGCTTAGATTTGGGGCTACTCTACTCAGCTCTGGGAGCTACTACGCAGCTAGAGATGCCCTAGAAACAAGGTGATACGAGCAGCAGCAAAACAAGCGCACAGTGGAAGGGTACCTAAACATCAGTAAGAACAGGTGGATTTCCAAACTATTCAACGCTTGGTGACCTCCTAAGTCCGGGTGATCTTGCCATTGAGACATGATGAATGTTTGAGGTGGGCTGACTGCAGTTTCTGGCACTAATTTCCTGTATACACGACCCTGAGTAACTTAGGTATGCATGTACAGCTTTGGCTGTAATCCCACCCAAAGTACCTCAGCTATTCTTAATGGCTGTACTGGGATCGCTTATTGGAGCTATGCCACCGTACAGAAAAAAATGGATGATTCATGGGGCCAAAAGACCGAGTCACTTAAAATAAAACTTCAAAGGCATCTGGCTGATTTCTGTATTTAACTGCCTAGTAACAAAGAATTTGAACAGCCGGCCTATTAATTAAGAAGCAGGCACCCTCCTGCAAGGACTTAAACATTGAAATCAGTTCCGGTCAGTTATCTGAAAAGCACCTGCTCTCAGGAGAGGACTCTCTGCTTCAGATTACAACTGAAGACAGGTGCCCAGACCCTGAGGCAAGGTGAGATGTTGCATTAGATCCTTTTGATTAGTTCTTGGTAGCTCCTTGCTAGGGAATTGTGTGGCCACAGCTGAGCCACCAAATCCTCTCTTTGTGCTCTGTAAATGGCTACAGGACTAAGCCATGATTGCACTGCTCCTCCCCTCTCCTGAAAAATGCTGGTTTTCTGTCAGGAACTGTGTTGCAAGAAGAGCCACGGTGTCTTAGATGTCAGAAGAGTCAAGGACAAACTTAAGCGTAACATGTTCTCTCTCATGCAGCTGCAGCAGGCATGGCTGAGCAAGGAAGCAAACAAAAAAAGACTGTACAACGAACTACGGGTCTTCTACCGACACTGGTCTGCCAATCTCTAAAACATTTGAGGATGACGGACAGAGCTCTGCACATTACAGGTCACTTGTCCCTTCTCTGTGGGACAACGAACCTTCTACTGGCAGGAAAGCAGATGCAGCTGGCAAGCGTCCTACATTAAAGACGGAGAAAGATGACGCAGGCACTTGGATGTGGGACCAACTTACCATACATCATTTGAATAAAAATAACAGTCCAGGTTTATCCTTGGTCTATGGCCAGTTTAAGGTAATTTCAGTCAGTATTGCTTAACACTTAGTGGGAAAAAAACCTTGAAACAATTCTTCATCTGCTGTGTTTTGAAAGCACGCACTTCATCAGTATAGTTTAGTTAAAATATGGCGACTTGAATGGCAGGATTTATTGAAATACCATGATCGCAAGGAATTAAGTAAGCTACGTATGACTGTACCTATGAAAGATGTCAGAAAATATCTGCATTTTTGAACACTTCAGTGAATATTTTATCAACTTTTTCAGTGCATATAATGTAAGCAAACACCCAGTTGCCCTACCTGTTAAGGCATTAGTGGTGGTTAGTGCAGCAGAATTGTGCGAGACCAAAAGCAGATCTTGCCCAGGAAAGCCAGATTGCTTTCATGTCTGTAAAGAGCGGAAATTTAAGGGTGAAAAGCTACCCAAGCCAGAAAAAAAAAAAAGAAGTCAGCGTTTCTATAGATGACTGTATAAACTTGCCAAATCATTAACAGGCATTGGCAGGGATAGGAAATGTGAAATTGTTTTTGTGTGGTGGGATTTGGTTGAGGTGGAGCGACGTAAGGCAAATTTGCCTTCAGGTTTACAAGCATGCCCTCTTTTCTAGCTTAAAAAAACCCCAAGTAACAGAGGAAACTGAGGCAAGGACCCCACACTCTGGCCTCAGCTGGGATTTGGGGCTGCAACTGTGTGTGTTGCAGAGCCTGACATTAGTGTGCTGCAGAGGCTGAAACCCCCTCGGGAGCACTGCAGCTGATGCGCCACAGGGTGTATGCTCAGAAAGACTCCTTCTTCCTTGCCAGCTTGCTGGAAAATGTCCCCAGAGCTGAGTGCTAGCCTATCCTGCAGCACTGTTCTTACACATCTGAGGTGCCTGGTTTACTCATTTGTTGTAGAAATGCAACTTCTATTGGTCTGATGACTATTTACTGAGCCACTTAGTTTTGTAAACTTCTACCTGGATCTTCCAGGCATACTGTAATTATTAAATTAAAAAAAAAAGTTCTCATTGAGCTGGCAGAATAAAGGAAGAAGTGTTCCAAGGAGAAATGTATCTTGCTACAAATTTCATTTTGTAAAACATTAGGTTATTCTTTGTGGCCTCTAGAGCTCCTAAGAAATGTAAAAATTTTCTTTTTCCCCCCTCTTTAACCAATAGCATTTGCTGCTGCTAATTCTGTTATTCAGGTTATTGTCAGTAATTCCTACCCAGACCTGTTTCCTGAAGATCCTTCAAGAAAGGAATGTTAAGATATGAGGTCATCTTATGATGTGAATACGCACTTCTTCTGAGTCCTGGTACACATTCACTTTTGTCTATTAACACATGACATGGGGAGGAGCAAACCTCTTACTTCCGTACCCAAGGTTATGGAATTTACCACCGTAAATTCTCGGCAAAGAAAAAAGTTGAAAAAAATAAATCCAGTGAAGTGGGAAGCAAATACAACTCCAACACAGCAAGTGTAATGAATGACAGAAAGTATGTCTCAATGTTAGACAACCCTTTTTCTTGCATCAGAGAACTGTACAAAGACGTAACTGTTTGTTTGGTAACGTCATTATTTAAAAACCTGTTTAATGATCCGGTTTTGCTTTTGGGAAGAGTCACATAACCTTACACTGGGAAGCGCCGACTACTTTTAGAGGAGAGCGATTCTGACTCCCTTCCTGGCTCAGCTAGCATTTATTACTCTGCTTTTAGTCTGGCACCCGAGACACGTGCAGAAATCCTTAACACAAAACTGGCTACAGGTCTCCTGTTACTGCTTCTATTGCTCCTGAAGTGCCTGGCTGCTGCATCTTAGCAGGATAGTTTGGGACATAGTGGGAGAGATAACAGAAATTTCCTCTGGTTCAGATTCCTGAAAAGAGACGGTTTGGCTTGCTCCGACACATGAAGTGCCATCAGTTGGTCACCTGAACTATCCAGGCTCTGCCGACTGCTGAGGACTCAGGATTTGGTGACAGTCTGGTGACTGCTGTTCTCCAGCTGCAGTATGGTAGTCAGTTGGGCTAAAGCACTTAACCCCTAAGATTCAAAGCTTTTAAGATATATTTTTAATTTTCAGTCAGATGTGCCCTAAAGCTTATCTCTAACCTCTCATCTATTACAGGTCACAATTGTATAAACCCACTTGGGTCTCTGCAGTGCAGTTGCCCACCAGCAGCTTTATGCAGATAGTGTGGAGGAAAATGACCAAACCCCTGAGCAGATGAAGCCCATTAGCACAGGATGCCTCAGTTTTAATAGATCAAAAATAACTCTTAAAAGTTGTAGCAAAGAATCTCACTCACATGCCCCTCAAGCATCAGATGTTAGCTGGGCAATGGTCCAAGTCCTTTACATTTCAGGCCCTCTACCTTGTGGAAACCGATTAGGGATCAGTAATGTACTCTTAAAGGGAGTGCTCACTTTGAATAGATCTTTACTTGTTGACTTGCAGCTCCAGCGTAATGAGCTGTTAGGATGTTTTACATATCTGACTCTCCTGTGTCTCTGCCACTCTACATCCCATATGCTTCTCTCTCTTTCCTAGCCCCTCCCTCCCTTCCAGATAATGGGTACGTGTTTTTCCCTCTAGTACCACTTGAGTTGCTTTTAGATAACTTAAGTGTACAAAACAGAAGAACTACTTCCAAAAGGAGATGGCAGATGTACTCTACCAGCTTCACCATTTCTTTCATTCTGCTGATTCATTCTGCAATGCCTGGGACACCATCAGGACCACTTCAACATTCAGCTGTTACTGGATGGACAGGCAAGTGGACCCCCAACCTTGTCCAAAACACGATACCTTTTCTATGCTTCTTCCCAGATGTTCCTACTATGGATGCAACAGCTTGAGAAGGGATCATCTCCTTCTCTGGGAACAGCACAGCCACTGGACTACAATCATACTAGGAAATTCTTGCCCCAGAGAACCCGCTATATCCAGAGACAGTCTCAAACCTACTTGGTTGCTGTGAGACTTTATTTTCTTCTCATTCTGATCGCAAGAGCCAGAAAACACAAGGTCAGAGCAGGGGAGCACAAGTGCAAGGCTAGGTCACAGCTGGAAACATAGCTCCTTGATGGGAACCATCATCATTTGGAATTCCTTCAGGAAACAAAAAACTGCCCTAGCCATCCTTTCTACTGTCTTTAGGATTTAGGCTAGGGAGGTAAAAGACTAAACTGTAACACTATGAAGCATGTTTAATAAAAATACTCTCAGATCCTTTGACATAGCTGGAGTTACTTACGAGCTGTGCAGTCTGTAGCACTTGCTGAATACTGTAGACAATCTGCATACATGTTCCAGCTACCCTTTGCTAGCAGTGCTCTCCCTGGACCTACATAAAGACATTAATAGCAGTTCATCTCACAGAAGTCTAGTGCTAATCTTCACTCACATTAGTGGCGAGCTTTGCCTTCTCACCCTACCAGTATTCTGCATGAATGTACTCTTACTAGACTTCATTTGTTTTCATAGTAAACACAATTCTGCGAAAAGCTTTCCTATGCCCTCTGCTGGTTTGCCAAGGCACCCATTTTCAGCTTAGAGTTAAAATTCTTCCTTTAAAATACCAGTAGGTTTCCATACCTCTCCTCCATTTTCTTCTGACTAAACTGCAGTAAGACATGTAGGACAGAATCACAGGTGCATACTGTACAAATTGCCTCCTTCAGCTTCCCTGTGACTTGCCAAATGACTACCAATATTCATTTTTGCTTACCTGCATTTCTTTCTGAACTAGACTGTTCAGGAAATTCAGGGAATCCCCACCTTATCATAAGCAGCAGGCTTCCTTGAGCACATCTGCACAGGGAACAGGAGTTTCCTTTGGTTGCCCTTTCACGTTGAGGAGAGCAGCAAACTGCATGCACCTTCAGCCTGAACCTTACGTACCCAAAGGCATTTGTCATTGGATCAATTATCTCCCTGTATTTCTGCCTTCACTGCCAAGACTCCTTTAACACCTACCTCTAACACATTAGCAACTGCACTAGGTTATGCCCAAGACTCTTCCAGGACGGTTGTCCTGTCCTTAATGTAAGTTGTGGATATTCCACGAGTGTCTTCCAAAAGCTCCAGACCGAATACCGCTCTGATGCTCACTGCTGACGTACGCTGGTATTCAAAGCCAGTTCAGCAGGCTCCAAGTTAAGATTCTGGTTAAGAAGTCTAACCCTTCCATGTCTACATTTTTGTGTCATTTCATTTTGCTCTAGATGTAAAGACAATCTAACTTGTCCATAAGCATAAGACCCTTTGATAGTAATCTCTAACTTCAAAGAAAAAGATACAAGCAGTTCCCAAGGGCCAGATGCTGAGGCTTGACAAATACAAGTAGGCTATACCCTCACTGCTAGAATCTGTACCATAATTGCGAGCTGGGCCAGGTTATGAGCGTAATAAAGGATATGACGTCTTAAGATTCACGTAGCTTGAGTCACATTGCTGAGACTAGATCTCTTACTTTTAACTTTGAAAGTAAAACCCAGTAACCCAGAGCAAACCCTCCAGAAAAAATTCAAATGTGAGCTAGATGCAGCTATGGATACACAATGGCAGTAACTCTGCCATGCCAGGAAAAAGGAGGTATTCATTTATCAACCCAAGTTTAGTTTAAGATTTTGGATGTGAACACAGCCTTTCTTTAAAATTCTCTCTGCTTCAGTTTTGCCTTCACTCAAATCTGTACCTTTTCATGTATTAGTCACTTGACTTGGTAAATGCTGTGTCAAATCTACAGCCTGCATTACTGATCAAGTTCTGTCTCTCAGTAAAAGCAGGAACAGCAAAACACTTCCAAGGCAGCAGAACTTACTAAAAAAAAAAAAAAACCCCAAAGAAAAAGCAAAACACCATGGACAAAACCAAAAATACATAGCATGCACCTCCATTGTGAAATGATCACTTTCCTAGGAGTCCCATAAATATACCACTCTTTCAGAAGTGCTGATATGCCAACAGAACTACTTTTTCTGAACTTACTTCTTAGGGAGACTATAGTGGATTATTTTAAGAGGTCAAAATACAGTGTTAGTTGACAAAGTCTCCCCCTGCCATTCCCAGTGACATTACGCACACACCATTCACAGGAGAGAAAGAACACTTACATTAAAATCATGACAATGAAAGCCACTACTAGGGAATCCAGAGTAATCCTAAAATGCAGAAGTGCAACTTGACTGTAACCAGCTGCAGCTGCCTTCATGATGAATGGACAGGCAAACAAATAGCTGTTTTCCTGTGGCATTTACCTCAATAGTGCCAGCTAGAAGTCCAAAACAGCCAACTAACTTGTGTCTGGCACCACAAGTGAAAACCTTCAATACACTCCATCTCAGGCTCTTAGATCTAGGATCAGCCATTTTGCAGAATTGGAAACGGAAGATATTCAGACAAATGACAGTGTCAACTGCCCCATAAAAATGGACTGCACAAAGATGGGCAGCAAGACTATGCATGCATCTTTATTCATAGCCATGACTACTCTGCCACAAATTCCATTTAAGAGATTTTATTTTTTAAGTTAGGCCAACCATCATTTCACTAGAAGAGACAAGCTCCCTGCTCTTCTCGTAGACAGGAAGGCACACCAGCNTGTTACTCATTCCTGTCTTGAGCATCCACTTTGACTTCATCCTCTGCAGGTACTGCATATCACGCTGCTGAGCAAAGACTGCCCCTTCAGGGAGAGAGGAGGAAGAGAAAGAGGGATAAATGTCCGTAAGCTTACTTACTACTTAGATTCAAACCAGCTAATCTGTCCATTTACATCAGCAGTTAGCTATATGTTTTCCTTCCCATACTGGCACACTTTTCACTTTTCTCTTGGGAAAGGCCCGTTCCCTCTATGAATAACCATACCTGTGATTAAGGGAAAAGGCTGTTTTGCATTCCAATGTGTGATTCTTATTTCAAAAGTAGATATAGATCACATCATTGCTCCCCAACTGGAAAAGTATTCTAACTGTCAAAGAATGGTTTATGTTACATTCTTAGATAGCAAGAGTAGTGNAGATATGGAAGCTCCTGGAGTATACCGTGAGAGTCACATGTTAATAAAGAGGTAAAGTGGGCAAAGGAACCCCCTGCCCCAGTCCACATATACATTAATGCTGAAGAAGTTGAACTANAGGAATGAAAGGAAACTGAGTGGAAGACAAACTACTGCATAAAACCCCACAAACATGAAACAAACCTATTGAATTGTAGAGTAATGACATCCTAGAACAACCTCCTCTGCAAAAACCTCGCATTGTCACTTACCTGTCTGACTTGTCCAGCCCAAAGCTCTGTACTGCTGTAACACCCGACCCACTGCTTTCTTATTTTTCGCAACAGCCACTGTTCTTGACAGACCAAACCGTTGCTTGTAGTATCTCATTAAAGAACGATGACCCACTCTTGCACCTATTCAGAGGAGGGGATATCTTATTATGCATAATGAAGCAGCTTCTGAAATGCAGTATTCAAGCATATTGTGAGAACTGTGGAAAACCTCTATGCTGAGAAATGCTTTTAAAAGGCCCAGAAACTTAAAAACTTTAGGACTACTAGAAACTCAATGTAATTACTGTCAGAGCTGCTGTACTGCACTCTTACCTTGAAGGAAAATAAAAAACCAAAACCAAAAAACCCAGAGTGTGCTGCTGTTCAAGAGGGCCTTAGCTCAGATAACAAACAGGCAGTTATCAGAAACGAAAATTTTTATTAGGGGAATGAGCAGAGAAGCAATGCTGTCTCAAGTAACCAGGGAAGTAACTTGCTGACATTCAGGAAATCTTCTGTAACCGCACAGTTGGCAGCACTTTTCAGAATGAAAGGGCTGATGTCCCCTGATACAAAAACCACCAAACAAAAAAAAAAATGCAAGCAAGAGTGCCAAATGCTATACAAGGCAAGAGTAAGGTTGTCTAAATAAATTAATTTTACTGAACTAGTTTACTAAATTAGTTACCAGCTGCCTCTCTGCAAAAAAACTACACTAGATAACCTTAGTTATAGCCTCNGCCACAAACACTGTCATGTTTCACCTACCTTGGTTTGAGAGTTCTTCCCGGTAGCACCCTGCCCTGAACAGAGGCTGAAGACAAGGACCACCCTTACTCCACCCTGTTCTATAACTCAGCACGGTTCTGCTGCTGCACACTTAACAGAGACTTATGGTGAAAAGCCACCACTGTGCAGTCCACCAGCTCTGCACAGCTACTGAATGAGCGTGCCACGAAGCTCCACTAAATCCACCTGTCACCATAATAGGAGGTATTTCTGACCAAGATGAGCATAGCTTAGGATAAGTTACAGGAAGTTCAACAAGAGGCCTCTAAATCACAGCAGTCCTGTTTAACTCCAGCTACTTAAGGGAAAAAAAAAAAATCCACAGTAGGTATTAAGCCCACAATCTGCCTAAAAGGTAACGGAAGAGACAGTTATGCCCTGTTATGGTCTTTGCCAGTGCACTGAAATCTAAACTCAGTAATAGCAAACACACAAAACAGAATTCAAAAAATATTTTCATGTAGGACTGGTGTTTGTGGTCACAGGAGAGAACCACCAATCATGTTGTTAAGCTTACCTAGAAAANAAAACACCATGGACAAAACCAAAAATACATAGCATGCACCTCCATTGTGAAATGATCACTTTCCTAGGAGTCCCATAAATATACCACTCTTTCAGAAGTGCTGATATGCCAACAGAACTACTTTTTCTGAACTTACTTCTTAGGGAGACTATAGTGGATTATTTTAAGAGGTCAAAATACAGTGTTAGTTGACAAAGTCTCCCCCTGCCATTCCCAGTGACATTACGCACACACCATTCACAGGAGAGAAAGAACACTTACATTAAAATCATGACAATGAAAGCCACTACTAGGGAATCCAGAGTAATCCTAAAATGCAGAAGTGCAACTTGACTGTAACCAGCTGCAGCTGCCTTCATGATGAATGGACAGGCAAACAAATAGCTGTTTTCCTGTGGCATTTACCTCAATAGTGCCAGCTAGAAGTCCAAAACAGCCAACTAACTTGTGTCTGGCACCACAAGTGAAAACCTTCAATACACTCCATCTCAGGCTCTTAGATCTAGGATCAGCCATTTTGCAGAATTGGAAACGGAAGATATTCAGACAAATGACAGTGTCAACTGCCCCATAAAAATGGACTGCACAAAGATGGGCAGCAAGACTATGCATGCATCTTTATTCATAGCCATGACTACTCTGCCACAAATTCCATTTAAGAGATTTTATTTTTTAAGTTAGGCCAACCATCATTTCACTAGAAGAGACAAGCTCCCTGCTCTTCTCGTAGACAGGAAGGCACACCAGCATACACATCCCCATTTGGTAGGTACCAAGTCCATTTTAATAACAGAATCCTCGACCCAGAAACCATTAAATCCCCCTTCCCAAAACCAGTTGCATGCAGCTCTCTTGGGAACTCAGAATCTGACTTGCACCCGGAAATGCATCTGCTTTGTAGCATTGTTACTCATTCCTGTCTTGAGCATCCACTTTGACTTCATCCNACCACCTATGCAAAATAAGCATCAGAACCAGAAACAGGACTAAATTTTAAGAATGGATAATAGTTTCTGATGTAATATTCAACTGTCCTTTTGTCTGTCCCCATCTGGGCTCCACTCAAAGAAAAGTGTCCTCACCTAAAATCATAGAAGTCTGCAAATTCCAGGGCAGCATCTCCATCTGTGAAGAGTTTGCAGTGGCTTTTATCATTCATGTGAGCCTGTACTGCTTCTGTAGAGTAGAAGGATTTCCCTTTTTCATTGCACCAGATGCAGATTTTCCCAACGCCAACTTTCTCTCCTGCAGAAAACATTGACACTTCTATTGGTCTGAATAGAGCCTCCCTAGTCAATAATCAACATTTCTGTGATGCAGGCTTCCCGGCTTGCAGGCAGAGAGACCGAGGAAGAGCCTTGAGCCCTTCATTTCCAGAAAAGCCCTGCTGTTCCTATGCCTTGACCACATGGCTCCATCAGGAACAAGTCTGTGCATTTGAAGATTTCATATGAGAAGGTATGGATCATTATGTATTCTCAATAACAAATTTAAATACTTCCAATACAGTTTTCTATCTGATAGTCCAAAATAATTTAATTCTCATCATTAATTGCAGACTTCAAGGAAGATACATTTTTTCCTAGCTTTTAGCGCTCTCACAAGTATTGTAAACCGATGAGGCAAATACTTGCGACTCATTAGGATCACGCAGTTCATATGCACACTTTAGCAACAGAGTTTTGTCCTAAATTTCATGT
>VYZW01038000.1:27461-44343 GCA_013401315.1 Balaeniceps rex
TAAGCAATAACAGTATATAATTATCCTGATTAAAAAAAAAAAATAAAATCAGAGAACATTTACAGGCATACCCAGGTACTTGATTAGTCCTCTGAGATCCACAAGGTACTCTATGTCTGGAATGAAGAAACTGTGAACTTTTGTCATATGTGCCACATTTTTTGTGAGAGATCTTGAATGGTGGGGACAGAACAAGCAGTCCGTGACTGGTATGGCCCCAACAGCAGGAGTGCTTTCAGCATTTGCCTGCTCCTCCCCTTCTTCTCCCACACTTTCCATCTCTTCTTCAGAGCCGATGTCTTCATCAGAATCCATATCTTCCCAGTCTTTTAAAGGACGTTAAAAAAAAGATTATTTATATGATTACTTCTCCCAAGCAAAAAAAGTCCCAATTAAGTTAGAAAAAGTTATCATAGAAAATACTGCATTTTCTATTCTTACAGCTAAGTGCTACAGAGTCACTTCCAGGTGCAAGAATATACTACTGCCAGTAAAACACATTATTTGTAAGGTGCACAGCAACGCTCAAGTCTGCTCATAAAAAAGTTGGCAGATCTGGTATTTTTTTCCCCTCCATTTTCTCAACTATTAACACTTTATTGCTGTTTCGAAGCCTTAAACTTAATTCACCACGGCACAAGAACACATGCATGGCTCATTAAAAACAATACAACTCTGTCAGAATCATGAAAATACTCATTTCCAGCAGTGACGCAGCAGTGAGGGAAAACACACTCCTGTTCACACATACATATTCCACAACAAAGAACAAAGCCAGTTGTCACAGATATACTATGTTATGTTATATATATATGTTATGTTATATGTATATACCAAGACACACTAAAAATTTTACACATTTGCAAGATTAATGCAGAGCTCATTAATTAATAGATGAACCAGCAATTTGGTTATACTGCTAGAGTAGTCCAGAAAACTTTTTTAAGGAGTTCAGATCTGGGGCAGTGAGCATTTCCCAGCACTACTTGTCCCCTTCCAACTGCCATGTGCACAGTGTTCGAGAACAGGGAACACGGTGCTCCCCGATGCTGTAGGCTGCTAATTAGAGATCTTTGCTATAGGATATAGTTTAATAATTTTAAAAGCCTGACACTGAATTAACAGGACTTGTAGGAAACATTCCTGGACAAACACTTAAAAGGAAAATTAACGTTCAGAAACCTGCTGAGATTTTAGCATTACGATTTATGAGTAACCCATTAATAAAAAACAGGTGCAAGTTGGCTCCTTTTTTAGATGTTAAGATGCATGTTCAGAGGTATACATTTCTTCTGCTGTAAAAGAGATTCCTGAATTGCAACTGAAATTTCACCAGCATAAAACTGCTGTAACGGATGTAATAACATGACACAATGGTTTCAGTAATGAAGCTGGCATAGTATGGTCCCACTTCATTCATACCTGTCCCCTTGCTGCAGTTTAATCACCCCACTCAACTGCTCCAATAGATGCACTTGGAGCTGCACTGTAAACTACAGCACTGAAAGCATCCAGGTTAAAAATAACCCTTTTCGGGGAATTCTGAAGCTCTGATCTTTTCAGTTGCCCACTTTCCAGGCTGACCTCCAACAAAGAGCTGTATCCACACAAGCGGTGAGGGCAAAGCAGCAGGAACAGGCAGTTGGGGTGGCAACTCTTAAACCAATTTTAATATAGACGCCAACCTGCCGAGAAGCTATGCCACACAGCGTCAGGCTAAGGAGCATACTTTCTCCTCTGGGCAAAGAAAAACAAAACCAACCCCACTCCCAATTCCCTTCAACAGATCAGTGGAGTGATTGATGGGACAACACCAAATGATCATGACTGGATTTTTGTTCATCTGTTTTTCAGAATTAGTTTTAGGGTAACTTTTTGTTAGCCTTCCTTAAAGGAAACTTNGTCCAAAATAATTTAATTCTCATCATTAATTGCAGACTTCAAGGAAGATACATTTTTTCCTAGCTTTTAGCGCTCTCACAAGTATTGTAAACCGATGAGGCAAATACTTGCGACTCATTAGGATCACGCAGTTCATATGCACACTTTAGCAACAGAGTTTTGTCCTAAATTTCATGTTAGCTGAACAACTTTCTCAACATTAGAAAACTACGTGAGATCTACAGGGTACATGACCACATGTTTGCTCAGTGGGGTTTTCTCTCACTCTCTCCGGAAAGCCTGTGGTCCTGTTCATGATCAAAATACTGAACTAGACAGCACTCAGATTTTACACAAAAAACCCCAAAACATTTTAAGTCATATCCAAGTGAAAATAAGCAATAACAGTATATAATTATCCTGATTAAAAAAAAAAAATAAAATCAGAGAACATTTACAGGCATACCCAGGAACTTGATTAGTCCTCTGAGATCCACAAGGAACTCTATGTCTGGAATGAAGAAACTGTGAACTTTTGTCATATGTGCCACATTTTTTGTGAGAGATCTTGAATGGTGGGGACAGAACAAGCAGTCCGTGACTGGTATGGCCCCAACAGCAGGAGTGCTTTCAGCATTTGCCTGCTCCTCCCCTTCTTCTCCCACACTTTCCATCTCTTCTTCAGAGCCGATGTCTTCATCAGAATCCATATCTTCCCAGTCTTTTAAAGGACGTTAAAAAAAAGATTATTTATATGATTACTTCTCCCAAGCAAAAAAAGTCCCAATTAAGTTAGAAAAAGTTATCATAGAAAATACTGCGTTTTCTATTNATTAACACTTTATTGCTGTTTCGAAGCCTTAAACTTAATTCACCACGGCACAAGAACACATGCATGGCTCATTAAAAACAATACAACTCTGTCAGAATCATGAAAATACTCATTTCCAGCAGTGACGCAGCAGTGAGGGAAAACACACTCCTGTTCACACATACATATTCCACAACAAAGAACAAAGCCAGTTGTCACAGATATACTATGTTATGTTATATATATATGTTATGTTATATGTATATACCAAGACACACTAAAAATTTTACACATTTGCAAGATTAATGCAGAGCTCATTAATTAATAGATGAACCAGCAATTTGGTTATACTGCTAGAGTAGTCCAGAAAACTTTTTTAAGGAGTTCAGATCTGGGGCAGTGAGCATTTCCCAGCACTACTTGTCCCCTTCCAACTGCCATGTGCACAGTGTTCGAGAACAGGGAACACGGTGCTCCCCGATGCTGTAGGCTGCTAATTAGAGATCTTTGCTATAGGATATAGTTTAATAATTTTAAAAGCCTGACACTGAATTAACAGGACTTGTAGGAAACATTCCTGGACAAACACTTAAAAGGAAAATTAACGTTCAGAAACCTGCTGAGATTTTAGCATTACGATTTATGAGTAACCCATTAATAAAAAACAGGTGCAAGTTGGCTCCTTTTTTAGATGTTAAGATGCATGTTCAGAGGTATACATTTCTTCTGCTGTAAAAGAGATTCCTGAATTGCAACTGAAATTTCACCAGCATAAAACTGCTGTAACGGATGTAATAACATGACACAATGGTTTCAGTAATGAAGCTGGCATAGTATGGTCCCACTTCATTCATACCTGTCCCCTTGCTGCAGTTTAATCACCCCACTCAACTGCTCCAATAGATGCACTTGGAGCTGCACTGTAAACTACAGCACTGAAAGCATCCAGGTTAAAAATAACCCTTTTCGGGGAATTCTGAAGCTCTGATCTTTTCAGTTGCCCACTTTCCAGGCTGACCTCCAACAAAGAGCTGTATCCACACAAGCGGTGAGGGCAAAGCAGCAGGAACAGGCAGTTGGGGTGGCAACTCTTAAACCAATTTTAATATAGACGCCAACCTGCCGAGAAGCTATGCCACACAGCGTCAGGCTAAGGAGCATACTTTCTCCTCTGGGCAAAGAAAAACAAAACCAACCCCACTCCCAATTCCCTTCAACAGATCAGTGGAGTGATTGATGGGACAACACCAAATGATCATGACTGGATTTTTGTTCATCTGTTTTTCAGAATTAGTTTTAGGGTAACTTTTTGTTAGCCTTCCTTAAAGGAAACTTCCCCTGGAATTTTACGTGGGAAATAGTGCTCATATTAGTAACTGTTTATATTCAACCTTCACACGCATTAGTATCTTGTGCGGCTGGCAGTTCAGCCACTAACACAGAGTCCTTGACTGCAAGCATGGGCCAACCTTAACTCCTTCATTAAGCTGAAAATTTAATCAACAGGAATACCTTTTGTGATGGAAAATGCTGTACTACGACAGAAATAGAAGGAGGCTTTTATACAAACCCAACAACTACGTAGCTTACCCCAACCTATCTCTTGTCAGTATGTTTATTGCCTTACCTTCTTCCATATCCTCTTCTTCCTCTGTTTGCTGTTTGGCCAGCTTCTTTGCCTGCTGTTCAAACCACTGTAGCCGTGGAGGTTTTTCCGATCGCTCTCTACTCTGTGATAAGCTGGCGCTTCCCATAGAAACTGGAGAGCTGCTTGCATTACTAGGAGGTAAAGGCGTCTTCTTCGGAGACGAAGATGGCTGAGCTCTGATGGCTTGCTGAATAGCTGTGTTCATTTCATCTTTGTTTACACTCTCTGGGGCCAGCCCCTTTTCCAGGTTCTTTTCATTTAATATTTTCACTTTCTTGCTGACAGCTTGAACAGCTTTCTTCTCCAACTCCAGGTGCTTCTTGGACTTCAAGTGATTCTCGTAGGCATTGAAGGTGGAGAATCTCTTGCTGCAAACTGTGCAGTAAGTGGCAGTGATTTTGTTCTGCTCCTCTGCTACTGCCCTCTGGGCTAGGACTCTCTCTTGGAAATTCTCAGCAGTGACAGGAGGCATGTCAGCAACCTTACGCTTCAGGTTGTATCTATGCCAGTCAGTTTTGTAATGGGCACGCTGAATGTCAGCATCCTTGAAAGCCACACGGCAAGTGATACAAGTATAGGTTGCCATTACTAGAAAGTGGGGGGAAAAAAGAATTATACTGATAAAAATAAGTAGCAGCCACAAAAAAACCCAAACACAACATCCTGACAGCACCCGTGTAAGGCGGCATAAGAGATACAGTTCTCATACAGAGTTAAATTTATTAAACACCAGCATTAGCAAACACCATGTTATGTACTAGAAGGAGCAAAAAAAATACAAGACTCCGATACAGTGATCAGAGATTACTCATACCACAGCAGCATCAGAGCATCCCAGCTCTCAACCCAGCACCCACCGTGCTTGTTAGGGCTCGGACACAGAACGAGAGGGTTCCCAGCCCTGTAAGGAGTGCTTCAAAAGCTCTGCACTTCTTTAATGAAGATCAGAAACTAGAGGTTCTTATCAAGCTTGTGTTCTGCCAACTGCAGATTTTTGAGGACACTAACAATTGGTCCAAAATAAGGCTAAAATCTACTTTCACACCTATTTACAATTTTCCACAGCCTTATCAAACAGAAAAAAGTTACCACATTTTAAAATAAAAACCTCTCAGCTATTTTGGAGCAGTGCATGTATGGTCGACAACACTTTATCCTGCAGAACTGTTAATCTGGAGATACAGTCAGTCGTGCCTCAATCTAGCGCTTGAACCGCTGCTACCTCTGGTCTTCCTCTGCTTCCCACCACCCAGCTGAGCTGCGTCACTGGGACTGTCACAGGACAAATGTGTGACCCGTACAGTGACCTGTAACTGATGCTGTCCTTTCCAAAGCCACACATTGTCTTCCTTTTCAGTGCTGAATGAAACTTAACTTTTAAACAAAGTTGATGGAATCTCCTGAACACCCCAAAAGCAAAGACAAAAAAGCATGTTCTAACTGGAGGTCACTAAAGCCACCCCCATCTTTTAACCCATTTATAAAAACTATGGTTTAATCTGGGAAAAAAGAAACAGTATGTCAACAGGAAGGGGTCTGAAAGCAGGCAGAACAGCAGCCCCTCCCAGAAGCTACCAACAGAGAGGACCAGCAGTGAAAAACACAAATGCTCAGCAGGGCTGGAAAGTGCTTTCTGAAATGCTGGTTCCCTGGAAGAACTGGACTCCTAATTTACCGCTTGCTCTGTCCGCACTCCTACGGTGACAGAAAATACACTAACAGAAAATAAAGGCCATGCTATTTTATTTGAAATACTGTAAGCATCCACTCAGCGTAACAGATGCTTTTTGTTTCAGAGGAAAACGTATTCTCTGCCTGTTGAGAGATCCTGACTGCTCTCTGAAGCATTTCCCTCTCACCTGCAGAGCTCCCTATCCTAGCCCAAGCAGGCATTTTACTGCCATAAACCAAATGACGCAGAATCACCTTTGCTGTTAATCACAAACTCCTTGCGGAAACCAAGGAGTTTGATCTGGTCTATTACAGGTAAACAGTAGCTACGCACTAGATTACCCCAGGGGATTAAACACCCCCCAAAAAAACAGATCAGAAGAGGTATGTAACCGAGAGGATCTAGAACCACAAACCTTCATATGTGACTACTAAGTGAAGAAATAACGTCTACAATGCAAGCTGCATAAAGCAGAAAAAGCACCTGCAGAATCCCGTGTAGTTACGCCAGCACTTCCCATTACCCCCGTGTGCCTTCCCCCACCATTTTAACCCGGAAAACCAAAGCACTGAATTTTCCCCCGCGTGGGGCCCAGGAAAACAAAACCTGAGGCACTCGCAAGCCTTCAGCCCAAGGCACAGCCAAGTCCTTCGAGACAAATCTCGTTCTCCCCACAGAGTCTTTAAGACGCCTGATTTCAGCTTCTTTTATGTGAATTTAAATCGACCCGGTGTCCGTAAGACTGACCTCGGCAGGAAGGCCTGACTGGCGGGCAGGTGTTTGTTATACGGCCACCAGAAGCGACAGCGCAACTTAAATCCAGGAAATAATAAAATAAAACACAACACAAGCGGGGGCGCAGGCGGAAGCCGCGGAGCCTGCAGGCCGCCGCCAGACGTGACCCCGGCAGGGCTCACAGGGAGCGCAGCCGGCACCACCAGGCCGCGCGGCCCACCCGCCACGGCTCGGGGCCGGGCCGGGCCGGGCCTCGCCCTCCCCGCTACCCGNCCCGCCCGGCGGCACCGCCGCTCCCGCCCCCTGCCGCCGCGGAGGTCCCGCGGCCCTCCTTGGCCTGCCCGTCCGCGGGGTGGCCTGAGGGAGGCGGCGGCAGCGGCGGCAGCGGGCAGCCCGGAGCGGGGTCTCCTCGCCGGCCGCCACCGTCCGTCCGCCTGGAAGCCACCCCTCCTCCTCCAGAGCGGGCGGGCCCGGTTCTGCTCCGGGAGAACAGCCTGACGCTGTCAGGTCTGTGGCCGGCAGCCGGGGTCAACGTCCCGTGGGTGCGAGCCCACAGCGGGCGGGTAGGAACGGGAATGAACCCGGGAGCGGCAGAAACTCCACTACAGGGGTTGTTTTTTTTGTTGCTGTGGTGTGTTTTTTTCCTATTTAGGGAACAAATGTACAATGAGAGATGATGAAAGATTAACACGTTATTTATTAAATGGTTTTACAAACAATCAATATAATTCCATGTTTACAAAATAGTAATCAGGCTAGGTAAAGTGCTGCAAAATATTTTAATTAAAGACATTTTGTAGTTTTCCAGTTTCTGGTTACCCGGATTGGCGGTTACAGACTGTCAGGCTGCTCGTGTGCTGAGAACAGACATGGAGACTACAGGGAACTTGTTTAGAAGGTTTAAACAGTCTGGAAAAAGTGCAAAACAAAGAAAAAACAAGTAAAACAAGTATTTCTTCAGATCCTGTTACTTTGGGTTAAAATTATTTCCCCTCCGCTGCATAGAATAATTTTTTTTCACAAACAAACTGAAGAATGGAGTAGAAGCGTAGTACATACTCATGGAAAAGCCCTGTGTGCTGAAAATGGGTGCTTTTACACTGGACTTGACACACCTAAGGCCACTGATCAAATGGCAATCGCTCCATCTGCTACTCAGAGGTACTAACATGAGGGGGAATTTTCTGAGTACGAACAGCTGAAGTGCATCCCACAGATCCTGTCCTAACACGTGTCGTTCTCCTCCAGCAGGGATGCATGAAGAAGCCACTGCAAGGCGAGGGAGGGTGAGCACTTTAACCACGCTACTGCAAAAATACACGCCATCTTCGGTTTACTACCAGGTAAGAGCACACCAGATAAGGCAGGCGGAAAGCTGATCCCACGGCAAGATCATACCCTGTGGTACCCCACGGGCGCTTGCTCACATGTCCGTACTCTACCTATGCCCTCTATGCTGACTGTACTGCCTTTTGACTGGAAATGGCATGCAAGCAGGCTTTCCACGGAACAAATGCGCGTTTCAAAGCTATGTGCTACCTTGTACTCGCTTGCCTTTCTCCCTGCCCCTGTGTTCGGTTTTGGAAGATGGGAAGGTGACGACCGGTACTCGGCAGGAAAGATGCTGTGGACCATTGTGATGGGAATTTTTAAGTAACTGCTCTTTTGTGGCGGCTGCTAGAATACAGCAAAATGAAGGTTTCTCGAGGGATTTCCAACTGAAGGCAGTGTTGAAGGGATCTCCCAACGGAGAGAAACATTTTCTTTGTGTTCCGCTGTCAGACTGCTGGCAGTGGAATGTATCGTGTCCGAGCAAAGTGTTTTCTTACGTGCGGTTGTTTGGGAGGGGAGAGGTAATTTCCTGCGGAAAACTAAGCCTCTTTCCACTACCTGAGGAGGAATATTAAATGTAACAGAATTACCTCTTTCCCATTACACAGTATTTAGGGGCTTGAATGTAATCGACTACCACGAGAACAGAAAAATAAAATTCTAAAGACACTCAAATAAGCAATTATGCCCCTAAACTTTAATGATTTGCTTGTAAAAGTTTTGCTTTGTTTTTCTTTCTGGAAAAAATTAAAATAAATTGAGACTTGTGCTGGAGAAAAATCGATCTATTTTTCTATTTTGAAACCAGAAAATGGATCATTTACAAAAAGTCCGAGAAACTCCTCCAACTGCTTTTCCTTCTTGATCTAATCTATTATTCTAGAAGAGTGCCCCGCGTTACATATTTCTATAACCACAAGCATTCTTCATAAAACAACAATAAAGTGCACGCTGTTATAATGCCACCATTGACAGCCAGCTAGTCCCTCCCATCAATCCGCTCCCGAAAAGCCTGTGAGGGATGGCTCCCTCCCGCCTCTCCCCATCCAGTAGCCCGTTTCCCTCCTGGCACCAGTGCTCCTGTACAAGGAAGCACACGCTCCTCTGGGTGTCCTACTAAATTTCACCAGCAACTTGGAAGTTGTACTCTTCTAACTATATAGATTGTCCTAAACATGCAGCAAGGAAACGAGGCTTTTTACTCATCTGAGAAATTTAAATGGCCTTTAAACTGACTGATTTCCCAGCATAAGCTTCTTTTATTTTTTCGACTGGGAAGGACAGGCTGGGGGAAGCTAAAAAGGAAACTTAACAACCAACGCTGTGGAAGTGATGCGGCCATGGTTTTTTAATCATTTCCAGAAACTTGCTTTCAATGTTAAGATTTCAATGTTATAATTTCAAAAGCTGCATCTTGTGGGATCTATATCCAGCATCCACTTACTTCGTAATGGATTTGATAAGGAAGGCACAGGCTCACTTTTTTACTGGTAAAGGACAGCAAACACAGTCAATATGCATTACTGACACAAAAGCACAAGCAACGATAAAGCTAGTGTCAAAAATTCTCAGCATCTTTCCTTTCGCTACACTCTTTTTTGGCCATCTGCCTATTTTTTCACCTCAGAAAGAAAAACAAATTAAAATGGAGTCAACTTTAAACACAGGTTTACCTACACATGTGTGTTAGTGGAAGATTTTTATAATCTGTTGCTGTACTTTTTGAGGGTCCTAGATGACAGTATTCACCTCTTCAGATGCCAGCAAATGGAAAATCACTTGAGTAGTAGTAGCAGCTGACATGGTCCCTCAACTTTGCTAACGGTTTACATCACATTAAAAAAACTAGCTTTACTTCTTCCTATTTCTTTGATTACTATTGCTTGGTATTACAATGCAATTTTGTCACAAGTGAACAAAAAAGCCCTAGAAAAAGTTAAATAAGTTATCTACTTAAGATCCCATGCCACTCACTGAGCATGTGTGGAGTTTAAATTGGCAAATAATTTAAACAAGTTCTTTTTTGTTTGTTTTAAATCACATGCCAAGAAGAAGATTCTGAGTGTCTTCTATAGCAAATGACCTCACTGAATACTTTTAAGTATCTTAAAAGATTCAGCTTGCAACACAACTTTTGTTGCAAGTGATGGTAGCTGTCCTGGGGAAAAAAAACCAAACAAAACGCACAGAATCTTGAATTAAGGAAGTGGCACCTAAAAAAGCCTTTTTTTTTTTAACTCTAACCTCTATTCCAAACAATAGCTACCCTCACCTGCTCCCAAAAATGTTGTTCGGTTTACACGATATTAACTCTTAAATATAAAAATGTGTTGGCTGACTTTACACGGGCAATACTGCCAAGGACCAGACTCTATCAAGGAACACAGCAGGTGCTCAGTCAAATAGCATGCCACTTAACAACTCTACAAGCCTAAAACAGCAAAAAACTTGGAAATGCATCACCGTATCCAAAATAATTCAAAGGTTTTAAGTACGAAATCAAGTTCTTTGATAGTGTTGCACACATATTTAAACTAGAGTTGTGCTGGTTAATGTGTTTCATATATAGCAGATGCACTATACATAATGCTAACTGCAGGGATTCATACTTTTCGGTATGATTGAAAGAGGTGAGATTCAGTTAATCTCACTGCAGTCCTCTGATAACTTACCCTTGCTGTGTGAATTGTTAATTGTATTACATGGTTGGCAACCAAGAGTAAATAAACTGCTGATGTTGAAAACTTGGCTCAGGACCCCAAAATACATGGTTGGCAAAAAGATAAAAAAACCCTCTCCCCCAACTCTTTTGAACAACTGATCTCCAAGATTCATCTGCAACCAAACAGTGGATAGATAATTCATTTCCATGCTATTACATTGAGGTATAACTACCAGAAACATTAAACTATCAGTATCAGCTGATATTTATCCAGTGAATTCACTCTGCATAAGGGAAATTATTACAACACATCTAAAGGGATAGTTAAAGCTTACAGCTCAGAATTTTCCTTTTTTTTTTTTTTTTGCATTTGATTTTTTTTGTGTGTGTTTTATGTTTAATTTCTTCTATGTTACCAGCTGCAATTTCCAGGTTAATGACTTCCAAGCAGATTTGAAAGGAAGCCTGAAGATTTTTTCTTTTCCTGGGATTCTGCTTCTTGGCCTTGTGAAAGTCCCAATTCTTTCTCAATCTGCTCAAGCTCAGACTGGTCAAGCAGTTCAAAATCATCAGCTTCCTCTGTGTCTGTCTCCTCGCTCAAACTGGGCGCTGCATGTGAGGGAGCTTGCTGTGCAGACTGCAACTGGTCTTTGATGGCAGCAGACACGGCAGCTGCGATGACATCCCCAGCAATTCCACTCATTAAATTAAAGGTTTGGTCACTGGTCAAAGGCAAGGAGAGCCCTGCTGTGGACGGTCTCTCTTTACTCTGTCTGGAAGCATGATCCACCTTGAAATATGTTTGTTCTTTTTTTCTTTTTTGCTGGATGGGCATACCGATGCTTGAGTCATCGTCATCGTTTGTTCCGGCACCATTTTCTAAAGAAGGAAATTCTGACAGATCTTTAGCGAAAGCTTCTTCATGATCACTAGGTCGGTCAAAATCTATTACAGGATAAACAGAAGGAAACAGTGTTAGCAAACATGAAAGGCTTCCCAAAAAAAAGCAGCCAAATGTAAAAATGCAATTAGTAAGTTTTCCTTTAAATACATTTACTAATACATAGTCTAGTAGTCTTCCATAGTCTTAATGCAGAGAAGCTTTGTGCGACATCTAAAATAAAATGGTTTTGAGGTTGTAAACCTACTACCACAAGTCACCTGGTATCAACCTAACTCAAAAAGTTATTTGAGGGTAATATCTTTTTAAAATGGTATCTAGCTGTATATGAAACAAGCCATGCAAATCTTCAGCACAGCCAGTTCTAAATACACCAGCCATATAAAGTCCTGAAATTTATAATGTCACAACAGGTCTTTAAACATTTTTCTTCACTATATATAAATTACAAATATGTAAGTGTGTATGAATGTATTACAAGCTTTTAAAACACTTGTAGAATTAAAAAAAAAGAATGTTTACATGTTTAAATAAAGATATAAAACCAATGTAAAGACTTAATTTATAACTTTTTCCTTTCTTGGCCAATGCTTATATTAAATAGGAAACAGAAAATGGAAACTCTACAGATGGCTAGGATAGTTTCACATTTTCAAGAGCATAAAAAGCAGAATGTAAACAAATAAAAGACTAGATTTTAATGACTGCGTTAATGGCATGATGTTTGTTACTATAAATGTGTAAAATATACTGACCACAGTACATGGCCTGTGGAAGAAACCTAAATGAGCACAAGGGAATATTTTGATCCAGTATTTGAATAAGAAGGTAAGAAATAATCCGTTTGAACTTACTTTCTGTGAAAACAAGCAATAGGAGCATTCATAAGGGCTAAGGAAATGAATCCTAAAAATGTCTGGTACGTCATTTTCTCCATTTTCTTTAGGAAAAACAGGCTGGGAAGGTGAGGAGGAAGGGTTGTGCTGTATTCAGAGTGGTGGCTCAAATGCACAGAGCTTTGAGAGGAGATGAGCCAGTCCTCGGATGCATCCCATCTGGTCTTGCGCTTGTGTGTATGTCCCATTTGCTGAAATGCTCCATGGGGGGAGAAGAGTGGATGTTGCTTATTTTTCACTTAGCAAGGCCTTTAATGCAGTTTCCACATTATCCTTACAGCCACACTGGTGAGCAAACTGGGTAAGTGAACTGTAAGGTGGGTGGAAAATTGGCCAGGCTGCCCGGCTCAAAGGGCTGTGATCAGTGATACAAGGTCCAACTGGAGGCCAGTTATTAGTGGAGTCCCTCAAAGGTACTGAAGCCAACACTGCTCAATGTTTTTATTACTGACTTGGATGACAGGATGGAGTGCACTCTCAGCAAGTTAACGAGCAGGAAGGAACTGTTGTGGGGCAGGTGTATTTGATAGTCTGGAGGGCAGGTCACCCTCAGAGGGACCTCAACAGGCTGGAGAAATGAACAGGCTGAAAAGGAACATCATGAAATTCAGCAAAAGCGAATGTGAAGTCCTGCACCTGGAATGGAATAACCTGTGCAGCAGTACAGGTTGGGGGCAACAAGAGAGAAAGCAGCTTTCAAGAAAAAGACTGGTGGACAGCAAGTCAGTGGTATACCCTTACAGCAAGGAAGGCCAACCGCATACTGAGCTATACTAGCAAAAGTGACGTCAGAAAGTCAATGGAAGGGATTTTCCCCCTCTATTCAGCACCTGAGAGCACACATTTGGAGTACTTTGTCCAGTTTTGACCTTGCCAGTACAAGACAGACAATGAAAGACTGGAATGAGTCCCCTGGAGAGTCAGCATGATTATTAGGGGGCTGGAGAACACGACATATGGGGAGATGCTGAGAGAACGGGCTTTGTTCAGCCTTAGGAGAAGGCAGCAAAGGGGAGGATCACATAGTTGTCTTTAACTACATAATGGGAAGGCATAGAGAAAATGGGGCCTGACTCTTCTTAAAGGTGCACAGTGGAAGGATGAGAGTAAATCGACACAAGCTGGAACATGGGAAATTTTGACTCACTATAAGAAAAAACTTTTTCATCATGAGGGTGATCAAATGTTGAAAACGGCTGTCCAGGGAGGTTGCTGAATCTCTACTATTGGAGATGCTCAAAACTCAACTGGTCACAGCCCTGACCAACTTGGTCAAGTTGAACCTGCTTTGAATAGGAGGCTAGACGAGATGAACGACAATGGCTCATTCCAACACGATTCTGTGATTGTACAATGCTGTCTATTTACAACTTGAAATAATAACAAAATAAGTGAAATTATTAATTTGGCCTGTATAATATTGTTACATAATATCACCCTACTTGTCATTTACAGTGAACTTTTCCTAGAAGAGGAGAAATGCAAGACGAGCAGAGCAACAAATCCACAGATAAGATTATACCAAACTACTGTTGTCCTTAATCTTTATTCAGGCAAAGTGCTAAGTAAAAGCTTGGTCTGTAAAAAGTAAGAACTTAAAGACCTGGTCAAGAACAAGACAAGTGCTTGAGAGTCTTTTGCTAGTCTTAGTCTTCACGTCTCATTTAGGCTTATTGCTGGCTGTCTTCTTCAGCATTCTAGTAACCAAAACCTAGTAATACTTTCTTTAATTGGCTGTTTAGCTATTCAAAGTATTCACTTTTTCTTCCTCAGCTTTTATTTGTATAGCTCCACAAAAGCATTGGTACTAACTTAAAAGGTTTACTTGCTTAAAAGGTTTGGTGGAAGAGAGAACTAAATCTGGCACTTACTGAATGTGTCAGTTTTACCCACCACTACATATTTATTTAGACACTTACTGATGTACTTTATTATTTTTAAGATGAGGACAGCTCTTACACAAGGTGTATCCAAAATTATATAAAACACTGGAATTAATTTTGAATTCACTGTAGGGGGCAAAAAAAACAATCAAAAAACTTTTGTCCTCAGATTCTCTAATAATTTTCAGGTAACTTACATGACTGCAATTCATCGATGAAATAGATGAAGCCATTACATACCATCAGATGTGTCTGTCTGTGGAGAATACCCCTCGGATAAGTTAAAGGTCCCATTATCGGTCCAAGATACTTCTGATACATCTGTGTCAGACACTGACAGCTCTTTGGCAACAACTGCAGGACTAACCTAAACATAAAAAAGCGCCATACATGGTATTCTTATACTCAAAAGATTCACACTACAGGAAGCCAATGCTTAGATACTGAAAAAGAAGCCTCTTGCATGTCATAGCAATATAAATCGTCTCCTATTTAAGCTTTAATCGTAGAAACATGAAAATAATAGTATACAATACTTAGAATTGAAGCATCCCTCTTCATAATAACTGAAAGCTATATTATACTAAAGGTGCAGAAAAATTTCCAGTTATTCACTCTGAAAGTAATATCCTACTGCAATGAAAGCAGAATGAGCCTGCAAATACAAAATACGCATAAATGTAAAGAAATGCATAAGCTTGGATCAAACCCACCCCATTATCTATAAGACAATCAAAAATTAGTAAATAAAAAAATCATTATCCTTTACAAATTTATCCAACAATATTCAATTATGTCAGCTACAAATTTTTATCCCATGGGATATAAGTTTATTTTTTTCAGAATACAGAAACACCATCAAAGTAGTGACTGTCACAGTCAGGCTCTATACACTACTGATCAAATACTGTGTAAGAATTCCTAGGAAACTGCTTTTTTTTATGTCAACCAGTGTTCTGATTATAATGCAAAATCCTTTGCCATACAGTTATTTAGAATATTAAGAGAAAAAGGAGATACTCGAGTGTTCTCATAGATATCTAGAAAGATATTTCTAGATAATATATTGATTTACACTATCATTAAAAATGATCAGACAAGTGATTACACAAGTATCTGACAAATTACGTAGGTTTTCTACGAACGTTTCCCTTTCATATTTTAATTTGATAAAAATTAGCTGCAATTTCACTGTTGCAAATAAAAATAGCTGCCTTTGCTATTAAATTCTAGTTTAATCATTCCACAGCCAATACAAAATAAACACATTCTTAGTTTAGCAGGCCAAAGAAACCATTACCTTGAAGGCCAGAAGTCACAAATGCAGTAAGTTAATTAGTATAAGTCTAAAGATGGAGACTATGAATCGCTTTTAAAGCATACTCCCTAGTTCAGGAACACAGCCTCCTGGGCAGGTTAAAGTCTTCCACAGAAAACAGAGACAGTAGTCTAGATACTCTCCATTATCTTAAATAATATAGATCTTAAAAGCAAGATAGGGCTGACTGAAAAAAAGTCACCTTAGGACACAGGGCTGATATGTCTAATTCACTGTCATCTTCTGTGGGTTTTGTTTTTGCTGTTTCTGAAAGAAAAAAAAAATTTTTTATCCTACTCATGACAACAGACTTTGAGGTTCAGTGTGCGTTCCCTGTCACACAGCTTGCGTAGTACAGTAAACTTTTGCCTGTTGACACAGTGCATCATTTACGTAATATGCTACGAAGGTGAGGGGAAAAAAGGCTGATTGAGAGGCTAGATATTTATCAAAATATATCGTGCAGCAGCCAAAGCGGGGGAGAGATTGTTGCTCTGAAATACATTCCCACACGTTTATTTACTTAGTTTCAGAAGTCTCTGTTGCTCACCATAATATAACGTTCCCTGGCAAAATATATATATCTCTTTTAAACTGCGCTGCTGGTACAATGTGCAATTGTAACATACTGTTAAAACAAGCAGAGTAGTTACCCCATCACATTACTTTTACATCAGAACATGCAATTTTCTGGATAATTGTGTGCCATCTTCATTCACAAAACCTTTCTTCTGCTTTGCACCCAGTTCCCCTGCATTTGCAACATTTATATGCAAATATGCATACAAAGCATCCTCTGAAGCCTGGTAGAATGCTGCTCCTAACAGGTGAATGGAGACACAAACTTCGCCTCCTCTCTCTCTCTGAGAATAGTCTCACTTATATTTTAAACGAATATAAGCTGAAAACCACAGTCATATTCTTCTTGGTTGCCTGTTTTTGCAACTTGCTATTTCCTCTCTCGTGCCAGTACAAGGGTTTGTGAACCCATGTGGTGAACCCAAGTGGTGAAGCAAGGTAGGGAACTTGTCTGGGTTAAATTATACTGGAGGGTGAGAGGCAGGAAAGAATAAATTTAACCTCAACCACTTTCCCAGTGCTGGCTTATGAAATTTATGAAACAATAGTCTGATCTCTCTGCCA
>VYZW01038000.1:46276-58622 GCA_013401315.1 Balaeniceps rex
AGGGACATAAAAAGGCACACAATACTGTGATAAAAATGAAGACAGAGAGAAAAATTGTATTGAAATATTGCTTTATAAGAAGTTACTCAATAAAGATTAAACAATGCATTTGTGTAAGATAACTACTGATTTCACATAATGCAATTAGTTTTATATAAAAAAGCACTGTGAAATGCCCATATCAAACTGTTAATGTCAAATCCAGTTTCTAGGACACATTCATACTCGTCGCAAAAAATACCATTGTATTCATTCATATCAACTGACACCTTTTTTACTTCCAGTACGGCACAACTTATGATCACTATAACATTTACCATTATCTTGATTTAGTCTGATTTTGATAACTCTACCTGAGAAAACACAACTATGTAACATTGTGCCAGAATCAACAAGCTGAAAAAACTTGTAAGCTGACTTCCATGTGACAATAAGCACTTGTCAGAACCCACATATGTATGTATACATGTGTATCTATATGCATGTGTGTGTATATATATAAAAATAAATAAATACTCCCTATACAGAGACCAAATAATGAACAAACAACATACATAAATCATGATTGAAAAAGAGACTATACTTACGCAGGACATAGGAGAGGACAACTCCAGGAATGTAACTTCCCAAGACAGTGAAAAATGTACATACACTGCAGACTAGTAGGCAAAACTGGCAAAAACATTAAAATTGGCCATTAACGCTTGCACTGTTTAAATATTTAGATCATTTTGCAAAAGAAAAATGTTGCATGCTAAATGAAATGTAGAATGCAGTGGAAAATTGAAGGTTTTTTTTAAAAATTAGGAAATACTTTAACACTTCTTGTGCAAATAAGTATCAAACAGTTCATTTTGGCTAATTAGGATGTACCCCCTCTTCTATTATAAAAATATACTATTTTTATTCATTTACTGTAAAGGTTTAACAAGCTCATGGTTATTGCTAAAATGACTAGAAATTACTTCAGCTTCATTACACAAAAAAAGGCTAAGCAGCTGATATGCAGAAAAAACGCCAAATCACTAATTGAAGTATTGCAATGCATACTTGCTGCATGCTTCGAAAAGCAAAAAATCCCTCCATTGAGTACAGTTCCCTCCCCTGTTGTGTTGCTTCATGAAACTCGTTTCTCTCATATGCTGGCAAGCATTCTCTTGATGCTTGTTGGCTACTCTAGCATCCCCGTAATGACAAGACTGAGCTGAATTTTCAATATAAACCTTGAGATTCAGCTTCTGCTGTGACTGGGACATACACTGCATCTTTCACAACTGCACAATGCTGAGTACCGAATTAATCTGTTAAAGTTTACTGAAAGAATCCATTTGCTTTTGGAGTTGAATTGCAATAAAATGGTTAATTCAAAGAAATTTTGCACACAGCATCGGTGTCTAGTTTGCTTATAATTATAATAAGAAAATAATGACAGGGCTCAGAGAATGAGGTCAGGAAAAAGAAAGGAAAACATGCTGTCAAAATTAGCTTTTCTAAATCAGGATTAGATATAGCTTAACATACAATCACTGTGTCATGCTACTACATGACAAAATTATGGGACTGTGTATACTGATACCGCATTTCCTTATCTCAATATACACCTACTTCTTTTAAATATAACTTTATTATACTCAACACATCATTTCTTTTTGTACAATTTATACATCTTTGAAATGTATTTCATCCTGTTGCTCATATGTATTTTCAGTCTAAGCTCCTAACATTTGAGTGTGGTGCTACATACTTCCAATTTGCTAATTCTGAAGGGCCTGTTTCCATGAAAGTTTTCATGGCAAAGCTAACTGAGATCAAAAGAGGGGGAAAAAACCTCCTAATCTCCTTTTAAATTTTTATAATTAGCAATACAAGTATAAAAATGAAATCTGCTATTGCCATGATATACTTCCACATTATTTATATTTTTCTTTGGAAAAGAAAGCTGCTTCACTTTTGGCTAGAACTACATAATAATCTTCCTCCTAGTAGGAAAGAAGAAACCTTACCCTTGCTTGCCTCTTCATGAACTGGGTTCTCCAGCTCAGTCTTTCCAGTAAAAAAAAAAAACCCAAACAACTACATCTGTATAGAGGAAAATTTATCGCAATAAAATAGGAAGGATTCTTTTCTATCATATACTTGTGCAGCTATTTCTGAAAACTAAAATTATTTGGGAAAATGTGTATGTTTAGGAACTGTGTACTTTCCTGCTTTTTCAAGCTTTTATTAAATTGTGATGTTTTAAATTTCCTTTCCATTGAATGACTGGTGAGGTTCCAGCAGCTGTAAGGGGAGGGACTGTACTGCTGTAAACTACTGGGAGCAGCTTTGGTCACTGATGTGACACTAGTTGTGTTCTGCACAGGAAGAACTTAGCGGAAACTCAAGACTGAATGTATCATAATGTGTATTTTATTTTTCAGGTGTTTGCATTTTTAAATGTCACCAAACTGTTAATCTTACTTGGGAATGCTTACCTTGCCAGGGTTTTGTTCCTTGAAGTGGGACATTTCTTGAAGAAATACAAATAAATTCATCAGTGTTTCTGAAATGCACTGATTTATTCTGGGTCTGTAGTCTTGCCTGGAATTGATGACTTTCCAGCTGAGTAAAACAAACAAAAATACCCAACAACTGTGGTTACAGCTCATATGAAAGTTGAAACTGGTAAAACATTTGAAGACTTATCAACTGTTGTAAAGCTACAGCCTCCAGCGATCGAATGGCTGCTGCTATGCTACAGATACCTGTGCTCGTTTCCACACATTTTATATTGGGCTAATTCCATCCTTTTTAATCAAATAAATTCTGTTCAGCAGTAGCAATTCTTGGTCCATACAAGCAGTAATGGAAGAAATTACTGCTTATTCATTTTGGCCATATGAAAAATTTGAGTTCAAGGCACGTTGTAATCCAAATTAAGCAACTGAACCCCAAACTTGTTCCTTAATATTAATTTCTTCTGAAAAAATACACCACAGTACTTTTCATTGCCACAGGATGGCCGCACATATTAATATATTTAATGTCATGCATATAATCCTTGTGCTTCTTCTTTTCTATTTTTTGTTTTTTTCCTGCAAACTACGATGATCTTTAAGAGATTGTTATCCAACTTAGAAAAAAAGAAATTGCTCTTTAAGGCTTGATGTTTACATTAATTTCCTTACTGAATTTGTATTTTTCTATCATATTGAAAGGACTGTTTCTAAAGCTTAGCTTATTACTGTTCAGTCCTTTTAATAAAAAGAGAAAGCATATGTATTAATTGGGGGCTGATCAGTTTAGACAGTATCTAGTTTAAATTATCACATCATATACCTTTTTGGAGTAGACAAAGCATCTACAACAAAGATGTTTTATGAAACAACAAATGAAAGGAAAACCACAGACAGGCCAGTCAATATCAAATCAAACTGGTACAAAGAATGGATGTACCACCATGCAAATATTCAGAATATGAAGTAAATTCTGTGTCAGTGTTAAAGTTATCTTTCACATAATTCATTGCTCAGTACACACACTTTTGATCAGAGTGAATGCAAGTAAACCATAAACAATCCCACAGTCATTTTACTCTGATACGTAATCCATTAAATGCCCAATGCATCACTGCATTAATAGTAAAGTTTTGTCATAGGTGGATCAAATTACAGGATAAATCAAAAAATACATTATAAAAAAAATGAATCCACAAGCATTGGTGTGCAGCAATAAGGACATACGCATAGACTGTCAGATCAAACTGCCAGCTCGTATTTCCACATAATTTCTCTGCTATTTAGCTACTAAGACACCATGAGGCCCTGTTAACAGTTCTTCTTCCACGTTAATATTATCCTCGTTCGACAACAGATTGCTTAGTCATTTTTATTGGCACGTACCGTAAAAGTTAAAAGCCATCATGAGCATTTGGACTTTTCTCAGTTGAAAGCTGGTTAGTAGGTTGCTTTTGTCTACCTTTTCTACTGAGGACACACGCATAACCTACCTTTGCTGGACTGTATTTTATTAGCTATGATTTAATGTTCATTCTTACTAATAAGGCACCGTTATGGTTTAGGGTATGAACTTGTTAATGTCTCTCATTTCCTGATGTAAGGAAAGCCATGAAGATTTTAAAGTTTTTGAACATATTTTTGTGAGCCACTGGCAATATCGATGCACATGTACAACAGCCCTGATGTCCATAGGCTATCGAGACTCCTGGCTCGGGTGTTACTTTGCAGTTTTGTTCCCGTAAGTGACAGACATAATGGTGCATACTTAACATTAGAGTACTGCTTTTTAATTTGCTTAACACCTAACGTTTTTCAAAACAGATGTGGATCCCTATATAGCAAATGTAACCCTACCAAAACAGGCTTTTTCAGTCTATAAAGCACAAGTGTACAATAATGTTTTTATATGGGCATGAGTTCCCACCCCACTTGCACTGAGAACTGCACTACAGATCTTTCTAGCAAGAGCAACTGTTTTACTTAAGACAGCCCAGGGAGATAATGGTTGAAAGAAAATGGATTTGAATTCTGGAAACGATTTACTTGAAAGTTACACGTATAATTGCACTCGACTACAAGAGATACATTGATTTTTCCTAGAAAGATAAGCTGCTGACTTGCTTCTCTTTGTAGTCCTGGGGCTATATGCTGATACTGCACTGAAAGAGCAGTGATCTCTCACATGGCAGGATGCAAGATATACTAACATAGCACTGAAGGGATGGTTATTAAAAGGGTCAAGTGGCCTAAATTAGGCAGAAGCTTTGATCAATGAACCATGGTAGCAAGTAAAATAATGTAGTCCACACTATTTATTACATTAAAACATGAAATGAAAAGTTTGGGATTACATTATTACCTCAGATTTCTAGTCACAGATTAATAACAAAACTAGGCAAATAATAAGTAGCTATATATAAAAATGTCTATTTCACTTTCTTTTCCAACTAAAAAAACCCCCCCAAAACTCTATTTATAAATTTTCAGTTGTATAACCCAAAAGATATGTCGTTTGTTTTACAAACTACGATAAAAGGAGAAAGTGAACTCTGAATTTCAAATCCAATGTCCCAGCAAAAAGAACACAAAACTTAAGTTCTCCTTAAAATCTTTAACTAACATTTCAGCCAAACCCCAGACAACATGTCTTGACATCCAATTCAGCAATGTCTAAAGCCACTTTTTCTTACAGTTATAAATTCTTACTCTCATTTCTCCTAAACACACAGGGTAAGAGGATTTTGGGCTTATGTTGAATTGTACACTTTGGTCCCACTGCTGCCCATGTTTAAATTTGTGAATTTTTACATACTTGTATCTAAGCCAGGAATAAGTCATCTTCTCCCACATACATGATACCCGTTTTTATTCTACATGGGAATGTTACATACAGTTACAATGTTACATACACTGCAGACACACTCATTACTTCGAATCAGCTTTCTTAACATAACGGAGATTAATCACCTTCTCCTATTTTTAGATACTTTGTCTGAGCAGCTTCATTTTTGTAAAAAAGTCAGGAATAATTTTGGTCAAAAATGTCTATTTACACACATGGAGAAACTTCATCTTTCTCTGTATCTGTATTTAAGTACCGTACAGCAACTTCGCCACGAGGTGGTGACACAACAACATCGGTATTAGAGCAAGGTTTGGGAGCCATTTCATACAGAACGTAAATACCATGCATGGGGGATTCATACTCAAACTATCGTATGCATAGTGGAGGGCAGAAGATGACTTAAAGAAAAACTAGTATTTCAACCACGGTGTAAAACTGATTAAAGTTCAAAACCCAAACTGCTGCCCTATTCCTGACTTTATTATATTATTTATTATAGGTTAGTATTTATAGTATTGCAGTAGTGTGATTTCCTCTTACACTACAAAATATTCAGGGTGAGGGTTCCCCCCCCCTTCGAGAAAAAAACATAAACAATTTAAAATAGTGTACCTGAAATTCATAGGATGAGAGTCTCATGTCTTGGACTAGGTGACTTTTAAAATGCAACATATTTTCCGGCCATGCATGGCACTGCATGCAGGTATTTGCCCCTGACAGAGGATGTAAATAATACCATTAAATAACTCATGAAGAACACTGCAGGAACCCAGCAGGAGGGATTAGCAATGTTACACAGAACTTTTTGTCCGCCTCCCATCCACAACAGTGATTTCAATTTCCATCCTCTCTGATAATTAGCAGCTTGAGAAAAGTAGTATACAAGGGTTTTGTCTTACAAGAACTGCAATTTTTATGGATAGGCTACTCTCCTTAAAGAAATATTGCTTCCAGCTTTTGTAAACCATTCTGCAGCATTAATAATACGTATTTTTTAAGAGTTGCCTGTTTATTCTAGTGTTGAAAACTACTATTACAACAGTATTCTGAATTACAAAAATCCCTTTACAGACTTTACTCCTGTCCTTTATTTAAAATTGTTGACAATTGAAGTGGAACTTCATGGAAGCACAAAGAGAGGAAAGGAATAGGCCTGTTGCCAATATCAAAACAGAGCTTTGAAATACATAGAACAATTGTAGATAGCTGGCTTACTAACTTTAAGTTAATTGCAAAAATGGGGGGGGATGAAAGCATAAACTACAATAATAATGCAAACTATTTTCATATATGCTAATCACCAATATAAACACAATATAGATTAAAGACGAGGAGATACAACAAGGCACACTGGGGTAACGAATAACAATTCAAAACAAACATGCAAATTATGCACAAAAATGGCACATTTGCAGGGAAGTTCTCTGGAGTTGCTTCTCTTGGCTGTTAATAATGCTTTCTTTTGCCAAGTTTAAAAGATGTTGAAAGTATGAGCTGCAGTGCAGATAAAATGTATTGCTAGATGCTTCGGTCCCATGGTCCCCATGTGGTGCATTGACAAAGAAGCAGCCAAGCAAGAAGAGTGGATGGTACAGGTGAAGTTTGCTTCAAAACATTACAAACCCACTATTAAGTTTGCTCTGCAAAAGAATACTTGGAAGTTTCTTGTAGGCCACAAGAAATCATGAGACACCTTAGTCAGTTCTACTACAGCCACACTTTTCTATTTTACAAGGAACACCAGGGACTATTTTGAAGTCTTATTCTGATCTTAGGCAACTAGAGGTGAGAGAAAGTCGGCTTGCTGATCTTCAGCGCGACAATCAGATGCACATGCTGCCTCTTCTTGTTCATGCCTCCCAACAACGGCCAGCCCCCGTAACATGTGTCTCTCCTGTCCCTCTTCCCCAGAGCCCACTTGAGCACCAGCGTTGCCCAGAGGCCAGACGGTTGGAACCAGGGGGCAGCAACAGAGACCCTGGTGAAGGGGGAGCGAGAAAGAAAGGAGGTACAACATGTATTTGTATGTATGCAAAGATAGAGAGGTTCTGTCATGCCCTTGTAGAAACAGAGATAAACATTAAACTTGCATTAGATCAAAAGCTGGCAGACACATAACAATGCATACTCCAGACAAATTCATTTTTCAATGATCACATTTAAAGACAAAAAGGAAGAAAAGAAGATACATGAAGTGATGCAGATGATGAATGTGGAATGTGATGTCAGTCAACCAAGAACATAAAAAACTACTTCAGCATAATATTAGCAGAGTTACTTACAGTACCTTCATAAATGATTTAAATATGAACCCTATACTTTCTGCCAAAACAGCTTTTGGGACTCCTGTCAAGATGCTCCTTTGGTGATATAAGCAGCCAACTCTCTCTCAACAACTTCAAAGGTTTTTGTGCACTATTTAGAAAGAATAAAACTTTATGCTCCCATCACCTACACTGAGTTTGATAAAACGTACTACACTTCTATTCTAAAACTGTCAATAAGATTGAAGGTGTTCAGAGAGAAAATTAATTACTCATATCCTTCTGACTACCTACTGCATCACTTCTGAAACTGAGCAAATGTATAAACTGTTACTTACTAGCTGCAAAAAAAAAACCAACACCCTCCCACCCCAGATGCTTCAACCCATCACAGTCACAAACTCTGGCCAGAAGAGTCAGTGGCATTACATTCTCTAAAAATGACTGATGGTGTCATGCTCTCATTTTGTATCTAGACATCTGTTCAAGCAAAGCCACATCACATTTCTCTCAGAAAGGTCAGTAGTTCTCATGTTACTGGTTTAAAGATCTCTTCGTGATGTGCTGGATTTTTTTTAATTATGGTTTTATATGTATCTTCACGTAGATATGCTACTCAGAACTGCAGCAGTGACAAAGTACACCATGATGTGGTGGATCTGAAGGACTGCACCTACATAAACAAAGAGTTAGTAATTATAGAGCTTCTAAACCTTGATGTCCCAACTGTAACCACACACACTTGAAACCAGTGCAGACTCTGTAATTTTAAGGGTAACTTAGGATGTATTAGTCAAGGTGGAAGTGCTGAAAGTTACATTCCCAAAGATATGTAAATCAAAATATAGGTAATATGGCTATTTTGTTAAAAAGTAAGAGAGCTTAAATCTAGAGCTTATAGAATGATGCAGCTGTAAGGGCTGTGGATATCCAAGGACAAACCTCACAGGCAACCAGGAGTTAAGTATGCAACTTGAGCAAATGAAATCAAGTGCGTAAACTGTTAGCAAAACCCAATCAAGCAGGTTTACCTTTTCAGAGCTTTCACAGGTCTCTCCTGTGAGGAAAGGAATCACCACAGTGCAGAAGGCAGTGATTATAATGATGCAGCTACCCTTCTTTGAAACAAACATTTTATACCTGAAGACCTATGCCAAAAATATGTTTTAAGTTTGTCTTCTAAATTATTCAGATACAGACATAATGGATATAAAATAGTACTTCGATAAAAAAGTTTGTGAAAAACATTTTAAATGTTTTTTTTACATTTAAATTTCAGGTGACCACATACTCAGAATGAAAATAACCATCCCTCGCTCTCTCCAAAATACAAAATAGTGTAAAAAGCACATTTTACAGTTAAGCGTATTAAAGCACCAATGGCAAAACCCTCTAAAATCTACTATTGAACTGTGTGGTAGAAAACAATGCAATATTGATTAGCCTTATTGTAATACAATGTAACAAATTTATGAATGTTATGTGCGCTGCGTGGAAAGACATAACAGCAAGCACCACTGAACTCACTGCATAGCATCTGAATGACCTACGTGGCTAATTTAAAAGGTGATTATGTAGAATTGTGCTTTATCCTGTGCCACTTTTGGATCCTATGCAATCGTTAAGTATACTAAAATAATTACATTTGTGTCATGTGGCTATGACCAAGTCAACAAGACTTGCAATTTAAATGAATCACTGGGGCACCATGTAAAATCCTGCTTGCTTCAAAGAGTTCCACGAAAGGATGCTGATCACTGAAAGAACGAGGAACACGGGAAGCATCCACAAACACACCCCGTTCTCAAACTTTAGGGAGAATCTTCATCTACAACCTTTTTGCTACAAACTCTACAAAGCTTTTCTAATAGACATCTCTCCAGGTTGTAGATATCCGTATGCACTTTACTTCCCATTGCCAATCTATAGGCACTGGGCAGGTTTACGCTTTCAGCACCATGTCACACTGTGGCAAACATCCTTTAACCGATCGCATTTGACATCCCTTCAATGTTAAGGCTCGGGCACACTAGGAATCTCTAAGATTTACAAAGTTAGACAGATTTTGTATTTAAATTGAAGCTGGAGGATGTAGTTATCAACCTTAAAGAGTAACTAAGACCAATTCCCAATCCAAAAATCTCCTTTAATTGCATCTCTCCTGTAGTTCAAATACATCATTTCTGAGAACTAAATGAATTCTGTTAATACCATGCAACATTGCTTCTCAAGCTTTCAAAGTGTTTTCTTTCTGACCTCATCTATCTTCATCTGACACTTCAATTTTGTGCTTTTTATTAACAGTCAGTCCAATTTGCTGTTACTGTTTTTTTCAGGGGAAGGTGTGCAATAAAAATCTGAAAAAAGATCTTATTTCACAGCTTTCAGTAACATGCATGCCCCTTTTATTTCTTGACCGAGAATATTTTTCAGTAATACTACTGTACAAGAAATATGTTTAAATCATCAGCATTTGATGAGGCTGGATGTGTTTTTCTCAATGGACTGCACAGCAGACTGGTCAGGACATATGACTTTCAACAAAAAATAACATAAGCAACATTTCATACCTGACTCTATACACTTCTTGCACAGTGTGTTAAACTAAAGTCAGAATGGTATTTTCTTCTCTTCAATGGACATGGGAACATTTTACCACTGGTATGCTGCTAAACAATATCAATCTCATAAACGAAGGTGTTTTTTTCCTTATATTACTAGTCAAGAACAAAGTTTTCTGGAAATGAAAGCAATCCTATTGTTATAAAAATACACTCAAGTGTTCTGCAAACGGACAGGGGAACTCACCCTGTCCTACAGGTTGCTTAAAACCAATAAAAATGACCCATTACTACCAGGATTTTATTTTGGAGGAGATGCGTTCCTCTCTTCTGTTCAAGTATAACATCAGTCATCTTATAAAGTCTTAATAAGGAGCTGTATTGTCTTTTTTCAGCTCATCAGACACAAACTGGTTAACTCCATCTGTTTTGAAGGTGATTCCAGTACACAAGTTCCTGAATGTGCTGCTAAGATAAACAATATATTCCAACTAAATTTCGGGCATTTCATTGTCCAGCTCCTCTAGACAGACTCTTCTAAGCAAACTGATAGGTCAGCTCTCACGGGGAACCCTCCCTTTGACCCGTGCTACCCTCCCTTTGACCCGTCCAGCTCTCCTGAGAACACCACCAAGCTACTCCAGTTCGAGGTCATTCAAAACATGGAATGTGATCTGATAGTCAAGTGCTATTAGTTCAAACTCATGACTTAGGCAATAAGCGTAGATTTTTAAAATGTCTCTTTGCATGAAAATTGAGTATTTCAGTGCCACATACATACTATTGGAGACTTCCTTTCTGTTTAGCAAAGACTATATTGCTATTACTACATGCTGTTGTCTTTTTACCAAGACAGTACAAGGGCTGGGATCTTCCAGGTCAGCTTCCCATTTGTAACAGAAACTGGTGATGCAAAAGAGACATTTTTATTGCACTATTTTTGTTCAGAAAAGTAAGGAAGTCTTGTTTCTATCAACAGGAGCATAAAGTTCTCTTTGCAGAACTGTAAACAGCTCTGCTCAGCTGTTGGAAGCAATTCTTTCACATTTATTTTTCTCCTGCAAAGACATCTCTTTTAACCCTTTTTCACAAACTCAATTCATTTTCCTCCTTCAGCCTCCACACTCTTCAGCTAGGATACTCCTAGTTCAAGGCCTCTCAAAGTCAAACAGCTAGGAGAGATGAGCTGAGCATTCCTTGAGTTGGAGAGCAGCTGCACAAAAAAGGAAAATTGGATTTTCAAGTGCCAGACAAAGAATACTTTTAACCTGCAAAAACATGAAAACAACTTTTTGTGTACTGTTACAAGGCAGCTGTAACTCCTTCTGTGTGGAAATTCATCCTGACTCTTTTCAATGGGTTTTAATGTATTTTGTATGAGCAGGTGATCATTTACTTCAATGCATTATTGCATTACTGAGAGTTCCTAGCATGACCTAACCATTTGTTGCCTACATTTGTGCACTGAATTAAATCATAAAAGGAAATCAAATACTTTCCACTTTATTAACTAATACCAGCAGAAGAAAAAAATATTCTTATATAATTACAAATCAACACACTTTGAATAATTAAAGAACATGTAGATTTGACTTTAAACTGGATCTCCATTTTTCTAAGTCCAAGCACATACTGAAAAAGGTCATGCACTATAAGATTGTAGTTCAAAAACAACTGGTTCAAAATAATGTAGCTTTCACTCCCATTTTTATTCAAGTCATAAAAGGTTCCTGGCTGACAGGTTAGCGCACCATCCTTTTCAATAATAAGCAGATCACGGTGATCAGAACAAGACAGACATTGTTCTGATAGAGGAAGTTACACATCGGTATCTCTTTGAAGCACCTACAGCCAGGTGCTTCCACCAGTTCAGGACTGATTATTCACAGTACCTTTTCTACATTCTTGACCATCATTAGATTCCTCATGAGCTGTCAATTCATTTTTTTAAAAATAAGTTATATTATCTTACATCAAAACTATAGGGGACCTCATGATAAAGAATTACTGGGGGAAAACACCGTCCTTATGCTAAACTGTTTTCAAACCTTGACCTTTGACCACATCTTTCCTTGCCGTTCTTCATCTGCTACTACCCAGGATCATATGACAAAACAAAACAGCAGATATGAGCAGGTACCTAATCTTCACAACTCTTAGCTTTTATGACTTGAATAA
>VYZW01038001.1:8077-24880 GCA_013401315.1 Balaeniceps rex
GTATATATAATATAAATAATAATATTTATATTACTTATAAATAATATAAATAGTTATATTTATATAATAAAATATAGAAGAAATTAAATGTTGCATTCAGCAGGAAGATCCCAGTGGGATTTTGAAAATTTTGACTGCTTCTGACAATTATCAGTTGAAAAATCATAAGCAATTCAGAGGAAAATTTTTTCAATTTGGGGGAAGATTTAACTCAATTCTTAAATCTTGAGTAGCTGCCTTGGCTTCTCTTGAGGCTTCTCAAATTCACTCCAGGATCCACATCCCTGTTCAGTTGTGTTGTGCAGTCATTTTATGAAGCTGACCAGTGTCTTGCACAGATTAGAAGGAAATTACTGCTTCCCTGAAGGAAAGTCAGAACATATTCTGAATAGGTAGATAATATTTCATATTTTGGGAGGTCTTTTAATTTTTTTTTAACTGTTGCATTGCTCTCCTGGTAATAAGATGCAGATCTGGATAGCTCTGATGTCCTAGATTTAGTTAGCACATCAAAGGGACTTGAGGGGTATGTAAAAATGGAAGTGTTTTTTGAGAGTTATTTTCTTATAAAGTATAGGGCAGTTAGCTCAAATTCTCATAATAGTCCTTTTGCCAGTATAGTAATTCTGAAGTAACTTCACCCTTAGAAATTTTTCGTCCTTGCTCAGATAAAAATCTCATACTTAGAGTCCTGCAGATTCTTTCAAATGGACAAAAAGGAAGGGTTTGCACACCTACTTCTGTGTCTTTTCTTGGGAGGCAAGACTGCAGATGGCTGAGATGTCTCTAAAAAATACCTACTTTTTTATGAGAAAGGAGTGGTTAAACACTGCAGGACTGGATGTAACATTCAAATGCATTAAAAGATGAAAGCCTCTTGCGCTGCTGAGAGCTGATGACGGTGCTATATGTTCTTGAAGGAAGAGTATTTTTCTTGATTTGTGGTTAGTTCTCAAAAGCAATGCATACTTTTACAATTTAGATTTGAGGATTGGTATCTTCAGTCATTTTATGTTCCCATCTTTACAAATGTGTATCTTTAATTTGAAAAGGAAAAAAATGGAACCCAAAGTCTTCAAGTTCAGCAGAAATTAGTAGGATTTTCACTACTTGGAAAGTGCAAAATGCCTTTTCCAGGATTTGAGTTTCCTTGTAGTTTGGTAAATCTTAATATCAAACACAGAGTTTGATTTCCAAGAATGTATGTGGCAAATAATATGAATGAGGAAAAACTGTATTTAAGTGATCAAAGAACTTGTGCGTAGTGACAGGTTTAGCTCCCACATTGGTAACACATTCGATAGGGGAAAAGTATAACCACTGGAGGAAAAAAATGGGGCATAACAACAATGAATTAGAAATGGTATGAAGAATTGTACATTATAATTGATTATATCTCTCAATCACAATGAAATTCACTTCTCCTAGCCTCTGTTTCACCTCTTCTTATTTCTGTATAAATCCAGGGTTATGGTTCCAGATACATGAATAGATGTGAGCGTACTCACAGGAGTAGCAATAAACTCATGTTTCCATTCAACGAATCAAGACAACTCCTGTTCAGCACAGTAAGAACTTTTATTATGTAGTCAATGTTGGAAAGTAGACACAAAATGCCTGATCTTCCAAAGGACACAGACCAGAACTCCAATGGGCTTCAGAGTGGTCTTCCTCTGTAGACCTCACATCTGCATCTGGTAGTGGTTACCTTGTGACAAGAAGAGAAAGGAAACAACTTCATGTAAGTAGAGGAACCTCTTTTCTCTGACTTGGTATTTATCTCTTACAAGAATACATGGGAATTCTTGCTGGCATGTTTCTGCTTCCACAGGAGGCAAGCAGGGCTTTTGGATTTTCACACTGAATTGTGAGCATATCACGATCTTTTTAAGACATTACATGACAGCTACAGAATGTTCCTCCCTGATCTGAAATACTTGCTGCATTAGCACATTATTACTCCACAAACCAGAACACTATTATCTGCAACCATTGATACTGTAATTAAAAACAAATGAAAACTTAGATATACCTATCCTAGAAAAACTGAAGGGGTGCACACTTTTTTAAAAAGCCTGTTTTCATGAAAAAAAAAAATGTTTACTACCTCCCTATGCATTTTTAAGCTGAGCATTTAGTTTTATAATGAAATTTCTTCTTACCACATTTATTAACATATTTTTCTTTGCTAAAAGCCTTGTGGGTTTATCTTAAAAAAATAGTCTTTACTTTTAATTATGTGATGAAGCCAAAAACTGCCAAACTTGCCAGAAAAAAATCTCATTCTTTCTTAGTGTTAAACATGGTGTATGTGCCACAAGGGAAATGCAATAGCTTGATTTTCTGAACTGTATTATTGGCTTGAGGGAGGATAGTAAAGACTTACTTTGACAAACGAACTCATTATTAATGCAAGAATAGGATAAATATACTATAAAAGGATACCAAAATGCTATTTAACATAACTATTTCTGTCTTTGTAAGAAACATTATTATAGGCATTAAACCTTTTTTTTTTCTTTTTTTTTTTTTTTAGTTTCCTAAGGGGAATCAGGCTTAGATAGTAGGAATTAAAAGAAAAGAGACATTGAAAAATAGATTTGTTACACCTGGGATGCTAGAGAGGAATTCATTTGTGAAATAATTGTCTGAACTGAATTACAGCCTCCTCCTCTGCTGCTTGCATTCAGCACTCTAGGTTATAAGTCCTCATGGCTAAAAGTTACAATCTAATAATAATAGTAATAACACTAGTACTAGCACTAGAAGCTTCAAATGATGATGTGTTCCCTTTGTGTTAGGTATTACACAAACACAATCGAAATGGAAAGATCAAGGGAAAAATAGATGTTATTATTTTTCCCATTTCACATCAATGAGTCACAATACACTTAAGCAAATTTCCAATGTTCTCCTGAATTAGGGTTTGATTCTGGAGTGAGGGTTAGAGCACACCAACTACATCTGAATTAATCTTTGCTTGCACGCTGCACTTTCCCCCTGCCTCCTGCTGCTTTGATTGCCCATTTTAGGCACCTCTTGTAGCACGTGCAGGACACATGCCTAGACTTCCTTTGAGTGAAAATGAGTGTGCAGGGAAGAGGAGAGTAGGTTGTAATCTTCACGGTTTCACTTAAAATGGAAGAGGATCACAACAGGGGATCTGTCAAGGATTGAGAGCTGAACTAGATAAGCGTAGCTGTGTTTGATCAGAGGTCCATCTAACACAGTATCTCACCTCTAACAGTGATCAGAGGAAGGTGCTTATGGTGGAGTATGAGCAGACAAACATACTCCAAGTACTTCTCTAGCCACCTTTGTTCTTTTAACACAATTAACATCTTTTGTGTTTCATGGCCATTGGTGTCTTTTTTCCCCACAACAGAAATCTTCCAATCTCTTTCTAAACCTACAGGAACTCTAAAACCTCATCAATTCTTGTGGCAAGGATCTATGTATCTTAAATCTACCCTTTGTGAAGGCTTTTTTTTCTTTTGTTCTGAAAGCATTGCACCTAATTTCCTTTGCTGTTCCTTATTACTGAAAGAGACAGAGAACAGCTTCTTACCCTCTGCAGGCCACGCCTGATTTGATAGGTCTCTAGCATATTTTCTCCCCAGTCACCTCTCTTCACAGGCTAAATAATCACATTTTATTAGCTATTCATGGACAAAATCAATGCAATATTCTGATACTCCTTATCTTTCTACCACTTTTTTTTCCCCCTCCTACAACCTTCTTCAAAGTCAGGTGCAAAAACTTATGCAGAGTTCAAGATACAGATCTCATATGGATTTGTACAATGGGGCTATGCTTACTGGCTTTTTTCTCTCTGTCTCTCTCCTAACAGTTCTTAAAACTTGATTTTCTTTTTTTGACCAACAGTAAGCATTGAGCAGACGTTTTCACAGCATGTTACTATAACTCCAAGAACTCTTACGTAACGGTCATACTCAGTTCAGAATCCACAGCTGTACTTACAAATTTAGGATTCTTCCCCATCCATACTCTTCCCCAAACAATTTGATCTTCACAAGTTTCCCGTTGGCTCACTTTTCCGGTTGTCCTGGTCCCTCTGAATGGCAGCCCTGTCTCTTGGGGAAGCAATATTGCTTGCTCTTCCCAAGCCCTTCCAGTCTGGCGTCATCTGCAAGCTTGTTGAGCATGCACCCTGTCCTATCATACAGACTGTCTATTGAGGCATTAAACAGAAGATCAAAGATGTTCAGTCACTTGTCCTCCTCTCCTAATGATTTTCAAATTTTCAGAAGGTGTTTTCTTTTATCATTCTCAAATACATAGAAATTTAAAGTTATTTCCTCTCAGGTGGTTCTCTCCACAGTCTGCAATGGAAGGTATATTAAAATGTTTCCTTTTATTAGAAGCTTTTTCTATTTCAGTCTATTACCTGGTTGCACTTTTTTGGTAATAAAGATGGAGGTGATGGAGAGGCCCTTCTGTTGACCAAAGGTTTGGATATGGCTTGTCTTTCTGAGGAATATTGTCTGAAAAATTCAGTAGAAGGTAAAAGAATTTTTCAGATCCTATATTAAGGAGTGGACTAATACTCCATATTCGATATCAATTCTCTCAGTTTTAAAATGTGTTGTCTTTATTATATCCATTTCTCTCTGATACAGCAAGGGAAAAAATATTGTGCTGCATTAGATTGGAAAAAGTAAAGGCATATTGACCTAAAAAGACTAGGTCATTGAATTAAAATAATTGATGCATATGAAAAAGGAACCATGAAAAGAAGAGAAAAATATATGATACATTGAGAAATGTGATGTTTCCTTAAAATGTCCTTTGAATGTCCTTTAGTCTTCTTGTGCTCATCCATTTGTTTTATATTATAAAAGGGTCTTTAACTATTGGACTAAACTGACTGATTGCCACTTGATGTTCAAGTGATCTTGCACCAACAGAATCAAGTTCTGGCACAAATAACTTCTCCCTTCTCTTGTTTACTACTGTTATTTTCTGTCAGTCTGTATCTTGTTAGGTTTGAACCGGTTAAATCACTGTATTTTCTCAAAAAATAGAATAGAACAGAGATCCTGTTATGTTGCTAATTATATCTGACTCAAAATAGATGAACTGGAAGTAGGTGGCCAGAATTACAGGCAATATTCTAGATGAGCTCTTACATAATAACATTCAAAGTGGAAAACTGGAAATAGTTTGCCTGATGCATCTTAGTGTTATATTTGCCTCTTCTATAACTTCTTCAAACTGGTGGCTCACAGTCTGACTAACTACAGGTATTTCTTTCTCCCCTTGTCTTGCAGCTGGTTTAAGCTGAGATTCTTAGTTCACCAACAAAGGATGGGAAACTGCTTTACTTTCACATGTTGTCGCATTTCTATTGTTCCATTGTCAAACTCTTCCAGTTTGTTTTGTTCCATTTCTTCTCTACTTTAACAAAACGTTGCTGGTGACTCTTGAGTCTTTCTCCTAGCCCCTGTTATCCAGCCACATCAAGGCACATCAAGTTTCTTCCCAAATTCAGTAGTTCTAACTGATGTCTTCCCCAGATCAAGGTTAAAACAAAGAAAGTACTCAAAAATACATCAGACTTTCTGTGGGCTGTACTGTGCCTGGGAATGGCAAGAAATTGATTTCTAGGAGCACAGCAAGTTTAGTCAATGTTCATTTTCTCTAGCAGTGTAGGCAGGTTTGTTGTTCTGAGGTACTATCAAGAAACAGCCAGAGTAGGACTGCTCCACGAGGGAGGACCAGCAATAGCAGAGGGTGACTGCAGTGCAGGTAGGGGTACTGCTCTCCCCAATGAGGGTGTAGTCCTCCTACATCTGAGCAGGGTGGGTCATAGCAGGGCTCCACCAAAACAGGGTGATTCATCAGGTCCACTGTCCCCTCAGGGATCCCAGCCAGGAGGAGGACGAGGAGATGCAGCCAGAGATGAAGGAGGCAGGGCTGAAGACAAGCTAATAGGTCTGAAGCCCATCCAGGAGAGTGCCAGCAACAGACAAGAGGACACGTACAACTACAGGTGTCAGACAAAGTAGAGTAAACAACAGCCCATGGTGGATCTGGGGTTTATTTAAGAAAAAAAGTGAATAGAGCTCTTACTCTATTTGATGACTACTCACTCGCTCGCTTCCCCTGCAGAGCCAGTTCACTAGAACCTACATAGTCTATGCACAGGTGGTTTTGTCTCATGTCCCTTCATTAATCAGAGGATTTAGAATGTGCTGCTTTGGTTTAGTTCAGTTGTTACTAAAATTTACAACCAGCCTGTATCAGTTGCAGCTAGCAGGCTCCTGTCTGAGAATTCAAAAGTTCAATTTCAGACAGTCATCCACAACCAGTTATGTGCAGCCTGTAAGCACTAACAATTTAATTTACACTTTTCAACTACAAAAGCAACATAGCTTTGTCTAGGACTGAAAGACCAAGCCTGAGCTTAAATGGAGTTCCTGGACCAATCTGCAGAGATTGTGTGGGTGGAGGTCCCAAGTGAGGCTGGTCAAGGCAATTTAGGCCTATTAGTGCACTCATGTCCCTGCATTCATGAATTGCTTAAAAAGCCTTCTGAAACTCTTCAAACGACTAACTCAAAATGTTATCAATAGGCTAAAATATTCTGCTCCATTTTATCATTGCTTTTTTTGTTTTCTTCTTATGCAAATTTCTTCCTGGATTTTCAGCTCCATCCATCTGATCTAAAAGGAAACATTAATCTGCATGTATTCTAGAGTTGGAGCTGGCTGAAGTCACCACCTGCTTCTTGTATTTTACATGTGATATAAATGCAAAGGATGCTGTAATAACTGATTCCAAACCATAGCCAATTGTGGTAGCCTGTGTAGGAGACCTGGCTCAGTCAGTTGCAAACACACATGACCTCGCAGGATTTTACCCTGAGTTCATTTTAGTCTGGTCAGGTGCAAGACACTTCCAAATCAGAAGCAATGTAGTTGCAATGAGCTGGGAGTAATGGCGAAGCAGCTCATCTGTGTGTGCAAAGCTAGGCTGGAAATAGCTTTGTTTCTGAAAGTATTCCCTCCTCTAGAATAAGCTGATACGAGATTTTTCAATCTAGTAAATAAAGGAAGACAAGGTGCTCATTAAAAGTAAGGTACCTTATACCCTGGCCATATGCTGCTTATAAGCAGCTGTAAATATATTATTATTCCAGTGACAATAGCAGATCCTTAGAGAAATGTTCCTGTGAAAATACAGTCGGCATATGTCTGCAAGACTGACAATCACTGCACGGTTTAACATACAGAGACCCTTATGCTAATCCCTCAGTACAATTTTTATTGCATCAGTCTACCTCCAACTGTGGAGAAACTTCTGGTTTATATCTGTCTGAAAGAAAATAAATAAAACCAATAATATCTTTTAAAAAGAAATGTTCTGTTTCAAAGAAGGACAAAGTCAGGAGAGTGCTGTGATTTGAGCTATACCAGACAGCTGACAGAATAATTTCTGCATGATGTATGGCCCATGTGTAGAATATATGTGGTTCCTCAGTAAGCAGTACCTTTCGGTGACAGATAATTTATGCCATTTGGCTCATCATCAGCTGAGAAGGGAAGTGTGATTCTTAGCTGGCTGACCAGTCAGAGTAAGCATGTCTCTGAGTGGCCAGCCAAAAAGGTGCCTGCCCATACCTTCCAGACGGGAGGTATGCTGGTTTGTCAGCACGCCAAGATGCTCATGTGTTTTCCTTGTCCTGCTGCCCAAGGAAGTGCGTGTGCAGGACCTTGGCTCTGTGTGGGTCTGCTGTGGTTTTGCAGGCAAGCGAGCCTGTCAGTGCAGAGTATATTACAATACTACTTTAAAAAACTTTTTTATTTGTTTGGATAGGGAAAGGGGACAGCAGATTTTGGGGGAAAGGAAAGGAGAAAAACATACTGTAGCAGAAAAGAAGGTGCTGCCTTCTGTGGATAAATTAAATATGTTTGAAAGTTCACCCACTTGTTTATATTTGGCATGCCTGGGCTAAATTCATACAGTTGTCCCTTCATAAGCTATAGATGGGAGACAAACAGGCAATTGTTTCAGATTACAAATATTTCATTTTTTAGATAAAGTGAAGAAACAGAATGTATCTTGTCATGACTTTCTGAAAGATTTTGGCTATGTCACTTAGAATATTAAAAGGTCATTTCTCTTTCTGAAGGCTTTCATCTTGAATAACTTTTTTCTTCTTGTGAAGAAAGCACTTTTGTCACATTGAAATGGTAGAGAAATCATGATTTTGTCATTCTTTAAATGTTAAAATGCAGGCATTGCTGTAAATATGGCTGCTACAGACCTAATGCATTGTTTTTTGCAATCCAGCTTAATCCTTTCAGTGTAACTTTTCTTTAAGCAATCAGCTTTACATGGCATACAAAATTCTTGTGCATGGAGAAGAAAGAGCTCTATTCTAGGACTTGCAAAAGCAATAGCCGATAAGAAGATATCCCCTAGCTGCCCTCTCCTATGGATTTCATTTCCTCAGTACTTGGGTACACACATTGTCATATTTGCATTTTGCATAATGACTGGCAGAAACCTCTTTCAGGACAGAGAAGAGGGGAATGCGTATGTAGGTGTAGGCAAAAGACGTATCTAAGTATAGAAATGAAAGAGAAGGGGGAAAAAGTCATAACGAGAGTGGTTAAGCACTGGAACAGATTGACCAGGGAGCTGGTGGAATCTCTCTCCTTGGAGGTTTTCAAGACCCAACAGGGCAAGGCCCTAAACAACCTGATTTAGTTTAGGAGGTAAGCCTGCTTGGTGCAGGGGGTTGGACTGGAAGACCTCTGGAGGTCGCTTCCAGCTTAAGTGTTTCTGTGATTTTCTGAAACAGCACTAACCAAATAGTAACCTTCTACAGAAGTAAACTGTAGAATCTACTTCACAAGATTCTCTAGCTGCTTGTTTTATCTCACTAGCTCTTAATGTGGTTCCTCAGTTATGCCAAATTAACAAAATTAGCATTAACTTTGCGCACAAAATCAGCCTTGTTCATATGCCATAATTACTTTCACTTCCCACTTTGCAAACTTAGGCAGACATCTCAATGGTTAGATGTTATTGTTCTGTTGACAATGTCTGACTGTGCTTCTGAACATCTTTGTGTCAAGGATGAGATACTGACTTCTTGTTTGTGGAGCACTGCTTAGGTATGTGGCTTAGTCTAGGGGCACTTCAGATGAGTAAGATTCCTGGTGGACAGGAAAGAAAGCAGTTTCCTCTTGCTCCTTGGCTCTTCTCCATTTTTCTTTATCTCCTCCTTGCCTACATTCTGAGTCAACTGCAGGCTTCAAATCATCCCCTAACCTGTTTGTTCTCTGTCTTCCTGGAAGTTCTTAACCCTTTTTTCATTGCTAGGGCTCACTGTTCTGCTCTGCACGCTGCACTTTCCAAAGGCAGCAGTAAAAATGAAAAAAATTCACAATGATGATGAAATTAGTTATGAAGGAATAGATCCTACCTAATTCAGCCAGGAATTTCCTTGGGAAACAGTAATGTCAACCATCATATGCAGCAATCTCCCAACCTCTTGTATTTTCATTTTTCTGGTGGTTGTTTTTTACTGTGAGACTCCGGATGTTTTTTCTCCATAATATATTTCTGAGTGCTTACTCTCAGTCTGCAGCAATCTATGCAATTTTTGCAACTACCCACTTTCTATAGCTAATTGGGCTAATCAGGGAATTCAGATGAAAGGACTAAATCTTGACAGTATGAATAATGTTTCCTCCAACTATTAGACTCAAATGATAATTCATGGGAGTCACAAGCCCAAAGTCAGAGTGTTTTCCTAACTGAGGGCATAATTTTCACCGGTTTCCCATGCTGATAAACTCTACCAAAGTCTTTCTGTACTGTACAGTTATATATGACAACTACGCCTTTGACATAAATTACAGTACAGGTTGCACATCCTGGCGATCTGCTCCTGAAATATCTCCTGTGGGAATCAATACAAATGTTCTCTTGTAAGTGACTGCTGAATGGAATCATTCTTGAAGTGCTTAACAACTCACATTCATAAGGGACACTTTACAGGCTTGCAAAGCCTACATTTCTATTGAAAATTCTGGCATTGTTAGCTCTACATTTTCAGTTTCAGTTCACAGCTGATATAGTCTGTAGTTCAATGAAAATTCAGGCACTACATGAATGCTGCCCCTTAGCTCCAAATACAGAGTCTTATCCTTCCTTAGATTGACATTGCTCTGCTGTATAAATTAGGGCATCCTTTATATCTGCCTATAAAGATGTCTCCATTTGCAATTAATAGTGTTAGGGCCCAGAGCATGCTCCCCCTCTTCTGGGAGTTTAGCTGACTGCATTCATTCCCAGCTCACTGATGGGAGCTGTACTGAAGAAACGGACAAGACTCAACAGAGGTCCCCTCTCCTTGCCTTGGGGGCTGCCCTCATGCTGAAGCTCTCTCCCTTGGTCCTCACTTGAGCAGCATTGCAGCCATGCCCGTGCCTGCCCACCTGCTCTGCTGATCCGGATCCTGACCCTGGCCCACACACTGAATTTTCTGTCTTGACGGCAGAGTTGTCTGTCACTGGTACTTGGCTGGAGCTCACTGGACTTCGGCTTACCCTGCTCACTGTCTCCAGACCTGGTCTTCATCCTGACTTGCTGACATGACTTTCTGGTGTGATCCTGGACCTGCCTCCTTGCTATGCACTTGTCCATAGCAATTGCCATGTGGACCTGACAATCTGAACTCTTGGCTGAACCGGGAGCCTCGCTTTCCCTTAGGGAACAGCCTGCCCTTGCTGCACCCTGACAAATAGGCAGCAGCTGAGTTGCCCTAGGGTAATAGCTCACTTTCCCAGGGGTTTTTTTGTATGCAAAAATTAGTAATAGGGAGCTCAGAGCCCTGTGTGAACTAACAGTAAAGAAGCTTTAGGTCCTAGAATTATTAAGACTGATTTGTGCATAGCATGAAGAGTCAAGGAAAACTACTCCCTGTTACCTGACCCATAAAAATGAAATGGAATTGCAGCTTCGGTGTGCTCTCTAAGACTCACTCCTTTCAGAGAGAAGAGCTTTTAAAAGACATGCAGACAACAATGACACTAACATGATCTTTAAGCAAAACAAAAGCATTTTAGTATTCTGTAATTTGGTTTGTATGAAAATCAGCCCTTTGCACTAGTCACGATTTGTATATTTCACCTTATGTCCCAACGGTATCATTGGGTTTGTTTTTTCTAGTCACTCTGAGATGTAATTCTTGTGCAGCCGCTGGAAAATTCAGTGGTTACATAAGACATTCAAAAAGTTGCTGTTTGAACTCTTCTTATCTGTCTTATTTTATCTGTTTGTAACTGGTAATTATGAGTTCACGCTGATCTACAATTTCAGTTTCTACAGCAGTGCTTTTTAAAAGTAATTCAGTTTTAGTCTGTCTCATTCTTCTCCAGTAATACATTTCAAGGTTTGGGTGTAACACTGAAATATTCATAAAGTTCCAAACCATTTGCAATCTTTTGCTCTGTATTATACTAATGGGAGCTGCCCTGACTGAAAAAAGGTGCACAACAGAGCAGAAGAAGGGTGAATGGAGAGCAAGAGAAAAGTAGGGGAAAAAAAAAGATATGAAACTGAGCACAAAGAAACAAGAGAAATGCAGACTGTAATAAAAGAAAACCAGAATAAGGAAAAGTAAAAACAGTGGGAAGGAATAGGTGGAGAATCATTAAAAATAGAATATAAATGTTTGGTCACCGCCCAACAAATAGGTTAGCAAAATGTCAATTTTTATCCAATCTTATACCCTATACACTTGGCATACTATGGTAGCTGAAAGACTAACAAGCCAGTGTGACATTTAAGTTTCTGAGGGAAAACAAAAAAACTTGAGGTCAAATACAGGATAATAAAATGAAGAAAAATTGTTGCTGAGAAACTGCCTTTAAAACAATTAGAAGGGTTATCTGAGAGCGAGTTCTTAGAGACTAGAGATCAGACTAGCTGAATTTTAAGAAATGGTAGAGCTATTACTTTCTTGGGGATCTGTTTCCTTGGATAACCACCCCAAACTGGATGGCTCGATGTGTTTGAAAATCAGTCTTTTTATAGATTATCAGTTGCACTTGTTGTGTCAAAGAATAAATCAGATGTCTCTGATAAGATCTGCCTTCCTTCACAGCCTGTTTATCAGCATTAATTCTATTTCTATTCTTTAATTCCTCTGCTCTTGTATTCCATGGTTTCGTTTGTATGTTTGTTTGTTTGTTTGTTTGTTTGTTTCCCCCCCGGGATTATTATAATTTAAGTAGCCAACTGTTGCATCAATTACCCTGTTTGACTTTCTTCATTCCATGGTGGCATGACATTAGCACCCTCCCAGTCCTTGGACCTCCTTAGCCACTGTGTCAGTTATGATCAGATGTAGTCTTCGGGCCTCAGCTCAATGAGTGAAAAGTTTTGTATTAGCAGATTAACACTGCCCCTCCCCAAAAGCTTTCACCTCCTTGGGTCTGTCAGCATAAGTTTACGTGGAATATCCCTCTCTAACCTTGGTTTACTGAAATGATCCTAGGGATTTTTGACCCATTGAAAACAATAATAATTAAAGTATTTAAGCTAAGGAAAAAGAGCTGATCACTGTTACTTCTTAAACAGCTCCACTGGAGCTAGAATATCACATCTTGGCATGTTTCCAGGCTCCCCTCTTGGTTAGCATTCCCATTTTAAGATGCTGGGAGCTGGATGAAGGATTTCTGTCTTTGGCATCTTAGTAAGCATTTAACAGAGTCATTAGGAATAGGCTGCTTGTTGTAAATTGCATCTGCCTCTGTTAAACCTAACTCCAAGTGGCACATTTGTGATGTTCAGCCCCAAGATGACTTGATTATATTGAACAGTGCACTGCAAAGTGCTGGTAACTACAGAGCTGTTAGCCTAAGCGTCCCTGCTTAACAGCCTTTTGGTCCAGACAGTTATTAGTACTGAACCTCTGTGGAAACATAGCACATTATATTCACATGCCTCTTTAAAAATATGATGTAGAACAACTTTGCCACACAATTTTGATCTTTGTGCCAAATCAGAATTTTGTCTACCAGTTATCATAAATAAGATGGGAGGTATATCCCAGATGGCAGGCACATGCACTCATAGAGACACAATTGTATAAATTGTTGTCACTTGAGAATCTTCCTTCATATTTAGATTAACACCACTGTAATCCAAGATTTCCCCCAACAGCACAAAACTTTGCACACCTCCAGAGAACACCAACATGCTTATACTGCCTGTAACCCAGAGGTTTAGGTTATCTGTCAGAGTTCTGAAACAACTGCTGTGTGAAATTACTGTTCTGCTTGTAAGCTGTGCGCGTGGATTTGTTTTTAAATCTCTAAGTCTAGGAATGGTAATGACGGAAAGGCAAAACATTTCCCGTTTGCTTTTTTCCCCCATTCACTGATGTCATGTCCTTCTCCAGCTGGATATGAATATCAGTGAACAGAACTGCTTTCCTGATTCAGATTTAAAGACCAGATTCAAAGCAGGGGCATAGCTGCTATTATGGACATCATTGCAACATCTACTTTCTAGCTAGCAGTGTAGCAGTACTCACAACCATGTGTTCCCTAAGCAGTGTGTGGGAGAACTGGCTATCCCAGGCTCAGAAATTGCACCCCAGTAATTGTCAGCTGGAAAATACTAAAAAATAAGGCTATGTCTTGAATTCTACTCTGTGTCCTTGATGCCTAACTCAGGGTCACATAAAGGTCTTGACCACCTTCTCCTTAAAATAGTCCATACAAGCTTGAGATAAGCAGGGATCACTCCTTTATTTTAAACAGAGTTTGTTGAAGGATGAGAAGCCATTACAGTCCTGGCCCCTTTTCTCTACCCTCTCTCTTCTATAAGCAAGTTCAGTAGTTCATATATGGGAAAGACAATCTGGTTTCCTTCCTCCTTGCTGTTTCACACTCATATTTCTGTCTAGGGTTTATTGTATGTGTGTTGCGTGAAGGAGGGGTCAGGAGGGTTGTAATCCCGTTCTGTTGGCACTAGTCCACCATGAACTAGTCCACACTGAACTCTTACTGATCCAGAGAGGATAGGAACCTCTCGTGTTAAGTATTTAGGAAACCCTCTGGAAAAAGGACTCAGTTGCAGTCCTTTCAATAATGATAACTTTTGCAAACATTTCACAGAATAAAATACTGCCCTGGAACACAGACTAGAGACCAGGCCCTCTTGTCCCATGAGTACTGAACAATTAGCTTAGAGGATTCATTTTTTAGCCAAGAAATTTTGAATGTTTCTGCAAAATGGGATAGTTTCAGCAAGGGTTGTTTTCCAGTTTGCTCTGGCTAATGCTTCAGGCATCTTGCAGGGAGGTCTGCAATGGGCAGTAGAATCCCTTCAACACCACGCTACGTACAGGAATGAAATGGGCCTAGGTCTCCCACACGCTCATAACTGCTCTAAAAACTAAAAAAGAAAAAATATAAAAAGGAGGAAGGGAGAGTTTATCTGCTCCAGTGCCTGTGATTAAAAAAAAAAAAATCCACTGTGAGGAGGCCTCTCTTGCACAAGTACATTAACAGATCTCAGACTGCATCTGCTTCAGCAAGTCCTCAGATGTTTAGAGGAACATTAAATGGTCTTTTGTGTTAGCTACATTCTGAACTGCTCAGATCTGTTAATGCCGAGGCATTTCTAGACATGCTCAGAAGAAGAAATGTAGAGAACTGGGGAGCACTAAAGGAAAAACAAACATAAGCAGCCACAGAATTTGTGTATTTTCAATAACAGAAAGCAAATAAAAAATTTTAGGATTGCAATTTTGGACATAGATAGATGCCACTTATGTTTTATTTCAAATATGCCTTGCATTTAACCAACCTGTTCGAGTTTAAATCTGATGCTTTATCTTTGTAAGATTTGGTCCTTCATTTGCTGATTCTTCTTATAAATCTTTCTATAATAAGAGATTTTTAAAAAGAATTTAACATAAAATGTCTACTGTAAAGACTTTGGACTACAGCTTCTGAGATTTAGAGGAATCTTTCAATATGCTCAGCATGTTTTTTAATCTGTTCTGAAAGGTGAATTATTCTACATAAGTTTTCCATGAAACAAAAAGACACTATTTGTTTCCATGGCAAAATCATAGTTCCTTTTCCAGTAATCAGTTTGCATCTTTGTACTCATGACACAAACAATCTGTTTAAAAGCGTAAGAAATAAAACATATTGGCCAAAATAAAAGTGAAGGGCAGTCAAACTACAGGAGATAGTTNACTGATTGGGTATTCTCAGATAGAGTCCAAGAATAGTGGCAAATAAATGTAGAATTGACAATCTTATCATTTGGGTGGTTGTATCATTTGAATTTGTGCCACACTTTAAAACTTCAGAGCAATCACAGTCAAAAATGATAGAGGACCTCCCTGTCTCATGCATGGAAGTTAAACCAGTACAAGCATTTTATTTTCAACGGGAATATTCCTTTGGGCACCTCTTCATTTGCCTTAGCTGTTGAAGCTCTCTTTCATGATTCATGAATTTTGAAAGCATTTATGAGAAAATAATGAAAGTCATGGTCACTTAACCCTCCAAAACCCTTAGCAGAGCACCTGTTGGCCAACAGAACCAGCAGGTACCTGTCACCAGCTTCTGACAAGGAGCAGCTGACAGCTCGAAATGGAGATTTGAGGTTCCAGATAGCCTGTGACAGATTATAGCGCGGTTCACACACAAAGCAAATTTTGACTTGTGATGTCAGCTGGAATTTGCTGTTTACCATATGAAAAGCTGATCAGAAAAAAATACAGTGTGCAAGGATGCAGACAACACTAGTACAGTACAGCCTCCATGCTTACAGCTAAGGGTAATACAGGCAACCTGCTACAGCTTTTGCAGCCAGCAGGCCAACTTCCGGCTTGGGTTAAGTTTACCGCAAGACTATTTTAGGTCTGGTTTTGGGAGACCACCTGCCCTTTAGTTAGGTGATAAAGCATATGTTCAAACTATCTACTTAATCCTTTCTTTTGGATTGTATTGTAACACACTACTGTGGCGACTGAGGTGAAACTTCTAAGGTTTAGAGCATTAGAGTAATGGATTTTTATAAAACACATTACAGTACATCAAAATAAAAAGCTTGTGAGGGCAGGAGAGGGGGCTGAAGTCTCAGCCAGACTGCTGACGTCTCAGCCAGACTGCTGACATCCACTCATGCGAGCTACAATCAATCTTCTCTTCAGGCTCTTACAGGTACAATTACTCTTATAATTGCCACACAGATGTATGTGGCCAGACCATGCTTGAATAAACAAATGTGGGAAGAGGCCCCTAAGGTCAAGTAAGCAACAGTAATGATTTTATTAATGACTAAATTCTAGGAAATGAAGGACTATAGAATCACAGGGCTGGAGGGAATCTTAACAGGCTTCTAGTCCATACTGTTCTTCACAGCAGCTAGACAGCTAAAGTTAGGTCACTCCCAAACAGTGTTTCCCTAACCAGTTCTCAAGGGAAACTTGTCCTCCACCTTCAAATGATGGAGATGTCCCTGTGCTATCTATCCCAGTTGCTTCACTGTCATGATCATCCCAAGATGTTTTTCCATGATCCTATCCTGAATGTTCCTTGTTGCAGTTTACTTCCATGGCTGTTTCCCATGTTATATTTATGCAATTAATTATTCCTGCCTCAAAAGCCTAATCCATATTCCATATTCACTGGTACTTCATAGTCCTGAGAATTAGCCAGTTGATGGATTTGGGCAGAAATATGAGAGGTGTATCCAGTTTCCATAATGCTGAGAACTTATATTGCACTGCTA
>VYZW01038001.1:31451-116304 GCA_013401315.1 Balaeniceps rex
TGTGTTACCTCTCTCAGCCCTATTCTGGGCAATAAACTGATAGCAGGAAGAAGTTACATGTAATGTAATTTCTTCATTCAGGGAAAATTGAAGTCTTCCTGGGTTTTATTGTTAAAGCAAAATGAGAAGAACAGAGATTAATTTTTTGTTAGTTTTGAATAGCCTTTAAGTAAAGTTATTCACAGCCTAAAATGTTTGCCATCTTTTAACCTTTTGAAGAACACAATATTCTGTTTCAAGGCTAGCAGCCTGTTTTCCAGCACTGACCCTCTACAGATCCCTCACATAGCTACCAGGCAATCAGTTTTCTTCTAAACTTTGTTTATGTACACCTGACAAGCAGCACCATCTATGCCCCTCTGACTATCACCTAAAACAGATTTCTGCTCTGAAACAGCTGTCAACATCACTAACAGTCCTTAGTTATTGCTAATATCCAGGCTGTCACAGCTTTAAAGAAGTATTATTGCTGAGCTCAAACACAGCCAATGTCAGCAATCAGTGCTGCAGCCATGACTTTCTCCATGGAGGTTAAGCAATGAGAAGCTTACTAGCAGCAGGTGGTTAATTTTCCATTAAATAATCTCCATGTGAAACGGCATCCTTTACTTGCAGGTTTTTTTGATAGTTGGAGAGATTGACTTAGCTGACTTGGTCATCTGTCAGCCAGACTACCTGATCACAAAAATATATCATAGAAGCGTCATGGTTTAAAAAACTAAAACAAAACCAAAGAGAATTAATGCTCAGATAAATGAGTTTTCTGACCACTCTCCACTCACCTACATGAGGACCGAGGCTGCTGCCTGGGACCACACAGAAATGTGTGGCTACGGGTAGAGGCAGGGGCAGGACAGTCTTATAGCAACACGGGTTTTGATGACTGCAAGCCACCCTGGAATTTCATCTTGCTAAATTTAATTTAGGTGATTAGTGACATATACTATAAAAAAAATAATTTCTTTTCCAGGGAAATTACTTGTGAAATGAGAGATTTCTTAATGTGACTATGTGGCCAAGTTACTAAATAGGTAGGAAAAGGAAGCAACACAATATCCTCATTGCAGAGGTACGCAAAAAGATGATAATGCAGTGTAGAACCTGACAGAGAGCTCCATGCAGACCAGTTAATCAGGCCTAGTTTGGTTGTCTTTGCAGGATGTTGTTTTGTGACCTCTAATAAAAATATGAGACCAAGTTGCTTGTGCAGGGACACAAGAGACTGAGGCCATAACTCAGAACCTCAGGACCCAAAGCAGACAATTCTTACTCTCTGCTTAAGAGAGTTATCATACAACCGAGATACATTACTCACTGCTATGAAGTCTGTGATCTTGCAAGAATATTTGTTGAGTATGAAGCTGCTGAGTCTCCATATCAGTTTAATGGCTGGACCTTAGCATTTCTATTTTAGTGACTGTGCCTAAAGCAGTTTACAATGATTAATAGGTCTAACAGAAAACAGATCCACTTTTACAGACCCACAACATGACAGGTGCTAATAACTGTATCCAAGGGCTCTTACTTACACTTCTTGATGTAAGTGAGATTATATATCCCATTCCGTGCCACTTGCTCTTTCCTTTTCTTACAGGGTCAAATTTCAAAATAGATAGGATATCTACTAGTACTGCACACCAACATTTGCAAGACTTTCAGCTGGCTACAGTGCTAAAATGCAGGCTTGCAAAATCTAACACACATGGACTTCGCTTACCGATGATTTAGCTCCTAATTCCCAGAGCTAGTGAGCGAAAAAAGGAATAAAATATGATTCATGAAACTCCAGGTGCTGAAATGTGTAATGTGTTTATATTAGCAGCTTTGCCTAATTAGCTTAATTTAAAAAGTCTCTATGTACAAGAGAGAATTAGGGAATACTAAAGCAGTCTTTTATTACATTTTTTTTACTTGCTCTCAGATTAATTCTTTGAAGCAGGGCTGAGTATCTAATTTTATTTAACATTACACTGAAAGTTAAATCTCAAAGAAATTGCATGTAAAACACAATTATAAATAGGTGTTAATGGCTCTCAGTCAAGTTCAGAGAGGGCTTGCCATAGATTTTCTTAGTTAAATATTGTAAATAGTATTGAGAGATGGGAATGCATTATAAAATGTATAAAGCATAACAACTGGAATCTGAATACTATGAATAACTGTTAAACAAACTCTTAGAAAATGTAATGTTCTTTGGCAAAAATCTGTATGTTAGACATTTCAATAATAGGTTTCAACATAACATTTACACTGTGGCTTAGAATGGAATAACATATATTCTTTAAAACTTAGCAAAATCTATTGCCTATTTTACTTTATTTTCCTTCTTGTTATTAAGAAACTACATATGTTTACACATGATCATATTTCCAATGGCAAACACTCCAAGTGTTTTGCAGACCCAAGAATACTGGAGTTGATGAATTATGTTATTGTATTTTAGGGCACTGCTCTCCCACAGGGCAAATAAAATCTCTGAGAATCATCCTGGCTTCTTCCCAGCCTCCTGAGGGAAGGGGGAGAAGAATCATGTCTGGACAGTCCCACTGGGAATGTGGAGTTGTAAGTTAGAAATGCAGAAGGAGGTAGGGCAATCTCAGGAGTCTGGATACTGTTCATACTGCACAGCCTTTGTGCATATTGTTCCTGCTGAAGGCTGACAGGGTTCCAGAAGACAGATAGATAAGAGTGCTACTTATCCTAAGTTCCCCGTTCAGGAAGATATTTAGGGATCTCTCAGCACAAACTCAAGTCTCACAGCTGGAACTCCATCAGCTGTAAACAAAACTAATACCTTGAGAAGATGCCACATGCCCTCTTCATAAGAACTTCCAGTTTTGAGCACTTGTGTAGGACCTACGAACTCATTCCTGTGCTTAATGAATAGGTAGCACATCATTAAGAAACCAGCTGTCCCACAGTAAGGTCAGGGAACAAAGGACTCTGTGTGTGCAGGCCTACTGGCAAGTTAGCCTGGAGAAGTTTTCAGTGATGCCAACTTTTCTCATTAGCCATTTGGGCCGCTAGTTAGGTCTCTTTCATCGAGCGTCATGTCCTCTGTTGAACAATAATGAACCATTAGAATTTGCATGGGCTTCTTATTGCATCTCTGTAATTTATATATAGCTTTTACCTTGCAAGTGGGATTGCTGACATCAGGCTGCTCTGATTTTTAAGCTTCACGGGAGCTACAGAGCTCGTGAATTAATTCATGCTATACTAATTATTTTCATACTTCTGATTCTCCATTAACTTTAATTAATCTCCAAAGTTGATGGCCTATAAGTATGTGTGCACACATACACACACATAAATATATTATATTTACATACACAAATGCACATCACTCCTTATCATATTATTTTTTCCAGCATCAAGTCTCATTGTTATTTTTAAAATTACTTCATCTATACTACTATGCTTATCTTTCAAATACTCAAGAAATGAACCAGACTATTCAGTCTCTAACTAAACCTTATTTAAAATTGCCTACATGTTTACATTTTCATTTGTTCCTCCCAGTGCCTCTCTCTCCCCTCCCAGGGAAGTTTAGCTAAACATATTTGGAATATTAAATCCGCTACAAAAATGTCATTGTTTTTCATTGCACCGAGCAGCCTGCTGCCATCAGGTTTGATCTTGTCATTTTAATTGCATGCTCCAATGATGCTGACTAACTTTCTGACACTGTGTATGGAGCTATTGATATGTAGTATTTTAAAAGCTTGTTTTGTTTAGTCAGTGTTTTTTGCCCTTGGTATACAGAAGCCTGGAGATAGCTGCATGTCCACAAACCTTCTAAAGTCCATTTCAACCACAGATTTGGAGATGAACATATTTAAAGTCTTTTCTCCTTCTCCCAGAGTTCATAGGCCAGTATCGTGTTCTTTGTACTCAAGAGTATTTTTAACTTACCACTACTTTTCAAGACTTTAGGGCACTACTTCAAGACTGAATGTCTAATCACTGAAATAAAATTTTTGCCACAATTTTTTTATAAGATTTGCATATGTTGAGGTTAGAATTTCTTTGAATTGCAGTTTTGACTTCAGTTCCTTCTTAAACTTTCCTTTTGTCTTTATTCAAACCTATGTCTTCATGATACATATGTTTCCATTATTGTTTGAGCATTCTCATAAGAGTATTTTTGTCCATTTTCTGAACATGGAGAGAAGAGCAGTCACCACAGTGCAAGTCTCATCTCTTCCTTTCCTTTTGGTGGATCTATGCTGAAACAGGATTAGTTTAGTCCAGCATTTATCTAAGAGGTTCAGATATATCTAGTATTTAAGAAAGGCGCGCCCATTCCAAATTAATCTCTTTTCACTCACTGGCTAAAATACTTATAGGAAAAAAAGGACTTTAAAAACACTACAAAAGGACTCACTTTTTACAATTTGCAAGAAATAATTGTTTTTCAAAACAAAGATTTTGCATTTTATTGCCTTTTTTTCTCCTGCTCTTGCATTTGCTTTTACTAACAAAGATCACAGATCTCATTTTTCTAAGTGCCACAATCTCAACTAGACTTAAAAAAATGTCTGACATTGCATGGTTTGAGAAGTAACATTTGGGTTATTCACAGTTCTGAGCAGCTAGCTGCTATGTAGGAATAGATGCAACTTACAGAAAGACAAACTCTGTAGGGATGTAGACCATCATCCCTACTTCTCTACCTCATCTACCCTCCATGACCATGCCAGCACTATACATATATAGCCCTGTAAACACTGTTTTCCCCTTATTTGTAAAAGGCCACAGGCTTTGCACTGACCTCACAGCGCAGTTCCTGGACCTGTCTGGGTCTGTTTAGGCCTTTGTTGGTTTTAGCTGGTATTAACCATGGCACCAGTTGCCTGGTGGCCACATGACTGTTGCCTCGTCTGTGCTGGCTTTACTCTGGGAGTGTCTGGGGCAGGGGCCTGGCACCCCTACATAGTCATTGCGGGACAAACAGCCCCTCCGGGGTCACGGGGCTGGAAGATGGCTGCATGCAATTTTCAGTGTTCAGTCCGGAAGAAGTGACAAGGAAGTGGGCTGTGATAAGGAAACACATAAAAATAGCCACTTAAATATTAATTGGTCTAACAATAAAATCCTGGCTCTTCCCCTAGTTTGTGTTCCTCTCTGCTCTGAACAAGATTTTGAGTGTAACTATCTAGCACACTGTGACTATCAGAGCAGCTCACGTGTACAGATATTCTAGACATAAAAGCAGCTGCCCATGACTATTAGAAATTGCCAGGCTCGCCTGAGAAAAGACTTCACTGAGAACCACCTATGTCATAGCTCAAACAGGCTGTAAGCAAAGAAGAGTTAGTATCTAAAACTTACCCTTAACCAGCAAGTAATCTAATGATACTGAATATTTCCAGTCACACATCGATTCTGGGGAAAGGAACGAAAAAAAAATCTTAACAGAGGCAGAAGAACGGCCTGGGCTAGAACAAGCACAGTTTGAAACTGTAAATATTATAGACCTATTACATACTCTCTAGACCCCAGAATCATGTGACTGCAAACAGCAAACTTGCTTTCAGGTTGTAAAAGTATGCATTTTTTCCCTTGAGGAAAAGTTGACATTTTTACCAAAGTGTTAACAATGCAGAAATGTCTGGCTTGCTCCACAGAACCTATGCCATGCCCCTCCAAATGAATTTGATACTTGCCCATCATTTTCTTTATATGATATGTGGGTGTGTAATGTTGTCTGTACAGCTGGATGAGATTTTTGGTCATGCTCTTTTTACTCCCAAGATAAGGGATGCCACTGTTTCCTTTTTTTGTGATTGGAAATGGCTGTGGTAGAAAGAACTCTGCCATTATTACCTTTGCCTTTGAAAGGGATGAAAAACCACTGCCACACAACAGGTGATAAAGAATCAATACATGCAACAGAAGTTAACAGGAAATCCATTTTTTGCTCTGTATCCAAGTTTCTTTTCAATCTGTCAAGGAAGATTAATATCATGGATTGAATAAAGTGAGAAAGACAGAAATCATTGGCAAGAGTAATAATACTATCAGATATTCCAAGTTCAGTGTAATATTGGCCATTTTTAATCTTGAATCACCTAAAATGTGATTTTGGGCTAACAGTCTAAAGTCAGGGAATTTTACCTCAAGAAGGCAAAGATCACCTGTTGTCCTTTGCTTAGTTTTTCTTCTGGGTTTGTTCCTTCAGTAAGTACCTCATCAGCATAGTGAAAAAGTTCTCCGGATGTGTCTTGCTAAGGTTTCATGGATAATGCCATGGCAGATAGTAGGACTCTTTCCTTCACGGGGGGCAGCTAGTTTCCAGTGTATTGCACACTGTTCTGGGAGAATGCAAATGGGAATCTTGCTTCCCTGACCAGAGCTAAAAAAAAAAAAAGACATTTGCAACAGCATTTGTAGCATACCAGGTATATTCTTTAGTCTCTAGCTCCAACAATGGTTGTACTGTGTCCAGAACTACAGCAGCTAACGGGTGCGACCCAATTCAAAGTCAGTTGTTAACCACCACTCTGCAATGTTCTTCTGAACAGGTCAAACAGGACTGTTGTAAGGTACACACATTTTAGAAACAATCTGATGTTTTCTTAGCTAATCATAGGCTCATTACATAGGCACACTTCTTCATGTCCCACTTTTCCATCTTTAAAAGGGTGGTGCTTAACTCTTCTATTTTGGCTAAACATACATACATGCATTATGTATGCAATATAATTTGCTGATTTTCATATCTATCTTGACCATTTAGGAAAATACATCATATCCTACATTTCAACAAAATGGCTTCTTCTATGTTCATATGTTTGTCTTCACTTATAGTCATCATTCAGCTCTCAGCTTTGGAAGCAATTTTCTCTAATGTTTGCTTGGGCAAGAGAAGGATTTTGCACCAGTTTAAGTGTGACTCAGTGTTTGGTAAAGATTTTTATAGCTGTAGCTTCTGGCAGTATTAATTAGAGCAAATTATAATGTGATAGACAGGTTTTGCCAGTTTAAAATGCTTAACAGAACTCCCTCTGTCTCCCTTAAAAACCAAATGGAGATTTTGATTGCATTTGCACGCCTAAATTGTTAGACTACATGAATATAGTAGGCTATATGCAAATTAAATAATCAGAAGTTTACTTAAATAGATAACCAGATGTCCATGTGTGTGTATACAGCATTAGGAACGGTACAATATTAAGCATAATAAATATTTTGGGGCTGTTTTTCATGACATTGTTGCTAACAATGCTTTTCAATCTCAGCTTAAAGTTTTCTGGTCAGACTTTCTATTATTGATACTTAAGTCATTTTTCAATTATCGCTGTTGGTAATTTCAGGTTTCTATTTGACTGGAGTTGGTGCTAAGCTATTAATTGGAAAAATGAGTATATTTTTAATGAAGTATTTTCTGTCATTATCTGCTCCAGTGGCTTCCTAGATCCCAAACAAAGACACTTAATTAGTGGTTCAGTCTCTCTCTGGTCCAGTAAATGTTTTAATCAAATACAAGGAATAAGAGCCAGCAAGAAAAATCCAAAAATCAGTCAGTGTGCATCCTTAAAGAACATCATTACTTTGGTTTCTTTCACCACCCACAGGTTCTTCATGAAAACCTAGTGTTGTAGCTTTTTTTGAAACAGATGTCAAGAACTATTTTTAGTGTAAAATCAAGTAATTGCTTTCTGGCCAACCCTGCTACCAAATTACAGCTTCCAAAATTCATTTTCTTAAGATGACGTAATCTTCAACGGTGTTTTATCCCAATGGCAGCAAGAAGAAATGTGAGTTAATTATGCAGTGATTCTTAGTATACTTTTCTAGAAAATGCATTTTTTAATATGCAAAGGCATGTTCTTTAACCATGTATGGCATGCTACCAGGGCCACAAAGTGACTCACGTGCAGAATGTCAAGTATGCTTTCTTCATGTCCTAAATGAAGCAGTTAAAACAGTGAAAACAAAACTCTGTTAGACTGTGTATCTGGGCATAACATGAATAACTCTAAATCAATTTTCTGTCCAAAGACAGTGGAACTCAGATGACCAAAAATAGACTCATCAATTCTCCTTAACTAAACATTCAATTAATAATTATTAATAGTAGTTAATATCCCCTATTGTTAATTATTACATCTTCTTAAACATGGCTGATCTGCTAATTTGACTTTGAAGTTTCTGTATCCTGACTTTCTTTGCAATTTCTGGGTTGCCAAATCATCATGTTATTTGAGTGCAGACTTTTGCTATTGTTCCCACTTCACCGTGTGCTGTGCTTTCTGACCAGAATACAGTACATTTCATCCTCCTTGAATGCCATCTCCAGAAGCTTCAACATGCATAGAACAAAGCTGGAACCACTAGCCTTGTGCTTGTTCCATACTTTTCAACCTCCCAGGGCAGATTTGTTTCTCTGCTTCTCCTGATAACTGCAGATGCAAGAAATAGGTAAGCTTTTGTATGTCTGTTCTTTTGCTGCAAGTCACTCATTTCCTCCACTGTACTGTACTTTTTAAACACATGAACCATTAACCCAGCTATAGAAACTGATGTCAGCACTGATTTTTCATGATCTCAAACCAAAAAAGTATTGTTTTTCATAGTTAGATTTTATTCTTTGTGGCATTAAGAAACATGGGCATTTGCTCTCTGAGATCTTAACTAGTAGGCCTGACCAAAACATTTAATCTATCTTTAATTCTGTTCTTATTTATAAAACATGAGACTTTCTGAGACTTTTTTTTGTTTGAGGAAGAAAGAGAAATTACCTCCAGGATTTCTAGTAAACTGTCTTTTTTTTTTCATCAGTACATCTCTCAGCAGGAACATGGCAAGAGAGAAACAATAGGCTCCTTTCTCCAGTGACACACATCAAGTGAATGTATTCAAGAAAATCATATCCTTGGTCTGACCTTTTTAGAGGCAGACTGTGGAGCTCACCAACACACCCAACTGGTTTCTTTGGCTACCTTCAAAAGTACATCCTCTACCATTGATCCACTTATCACTGTACGCTTGATGCATATCATAGTGGAAAGCACAACTAAAGCCACTTCAATGTAGGAAAGAAGAGCTGGTGTTCACCTTGTAGCAGAGAATTTTCTTGAAAATATTTGCTGGAGTTCATATACGGTATTATCTAGTCTAACCTTCTAACCTGCTCATCATCACAGTCTGGTAGTGCCCATGATCTCCTTCAGTGAGATCACTCACCAAAACATCTCCTGGGAACAAGACAACACATGTTAAACAACACAGTGGAGAACGAAGGTAGGAACATGTGCAGTTTGGTTGAGGTGCTGGAGGCAGTATAGGTGCAGTGATAATTACTGCAGGAGAAAAGTCAAGATAACAAAGATCTACTGACTACTTCTGATATGTAACATGGCTTCTGTTAGGTAACCATAACTTTAGGACTCACCATGATTTAACAGATATTCTGGTTAATCTGGACAACATCAGTACCTGTCCTAACTAGTAGAAATGATCTTGGATATGGTCAAATGTATCTTTATTTCTTTGAGGTACGTGAAGTTCTTGGTAAATACTTATACCAAGTAGAAAGAAACATTCAGGGAAAAAATAAGATGGTGAAAAAGGTAGATACCTGGAAAAGGGGACAAACAAAGTCATCAGATTATACAATATGCCATTTGAAATGACTATTTGCCTAGGGGTTTCAAACAGGACATGGGCCAGGCTGGAGGTCTAACTGGGCCACTGGTTAGAGACTGACCAGGAATGGGGCAGGATTCAGGGCAGGTTCTTAAGGTCAAGGCCAGTGACAGTCAAGATCCAGGACACCTATGAAGAAATCAGCTGTATCAGCTATAATTGTATGAGCTGCACAGAGAAAGGGTCCCAAAAGATATCCAGCGGATAAGTCAAAGTAAGTTCAGAATCAAGCAACTATCAGATTGCTGTAGTTCCAAAAAGGAGGACAGAGTCCCTGCAAAGAAGAGGCAAAGGCTAACACAGGGACAGGAAAAGACAAGTAACTGGCTCAGCTGAAAAAACTCCACCATAAAGCCAGTGCTTTTGGACAAGTTTGTGCCTTTACTGTAGCCACTCCTGAATCACTATCATCTGTGAAGCTTTCAGGAATGGCCCAAAGGACCAGTACAAACACAACGATAATAATCCTGTCCCATTAGAGTCTGAGACCTGCTTAATCACTGGTGTTTCTCCCACCCCTTAGACTGCTTTTATTTCAGGTGCTTTTGTGGAGTATTTGACTACAAGTCCTAGATCCAAACCCTTTCAGAGCTATGAAGCTCAGGTCTGTGACTTGGCTGTTGGTGTGAATGACAAAGCCTTTCTATCCAGATCCAAGCCCTAGATTTTAGCCTAGTCATGCTTTAAAGTTTTGAAAGCTGAATCTGTTCCATCCTTGGTGTTAGTGAAACACATTTCAGTGTGAGCTCAGGGTACTGAAACCTCCTCTTGCTGTTTCTCTCTCATGCACCACAGGGTGAGCACACTGCAGCTAGACATAAAGCATCCACCTCAGCTGTACTTTGTCCAAGAACTATTCAGGATTCTACAGGACTCACTAATTCTGTGCGCTCTGTAATCCAGGTGTAGATTTTACTATGCAAGTATCCTTCTTCCAAACATTTGCATGAATTATTCCAACCCCATCTGCCCCATGAGCTTGAACCAAGAACAGTGAAATGTAGTTTTGCATCTGAACACTTTCTTGCAAATCCGCAGTCAAGGGTGGTAAACCCTGACTGAAAGAGGCCATGCAGAGCTGAGGGAGCAGATTGCCACCCTAACAGAGTGGCACTTTGTGGTTTTGCTATAGAGAATTTATATGCTTTCCCTGAAGTAAGACTGTTAATTTACTGCCTGTATTACTTCAATGGCTAAGAATAAATCGGGCTCTCCTCGTTAGGCTGCTATCTGAAATTCAGTATGAAAGAGCCACAGTTGAGAATTTTTACCCTTCATAATGATTTTTTCACTCTTTCTTCATCCCTCTGCTTCATTTTATTTTGCAGACAAATTCCTTTAAATAGTACAAATGTACCACTTGCAAACACATTCCTTTCCCCAAATATAAGGGGCTTTCATCATCTTCCCTCAATATTAAGGGCAGTGTCCCCTAAGACAACAGTCAGCGGCAACAGTGTGCCACAGCTGTATGAAAAGTACCATTATGCGTTGCAGAAGCAGTGCCAGAGTGACCTGTGTCATCCCCACTGGGCCTCGCTTCCTTACCTCAGAGAGTCAAGAATTCACCAGGCAGTTCACTAAATCTATCATGATATTTACTATTCTTAAGTAGTCTTCCGAGGTGCATCTGGCAGAACTACAAAGAGCAGTGAGATCTGAAGCCTGTTTCATGAATTATTGGGCGATAAGTGGAAAGAACTCCATGCTTTTAAAACTAGGCTGGCTTCTTAAGAAAACCTGTCATAACCGTGTTGCAGCTGCAGCCATTATGTCCCCTGAGCACAAAAATATACTTTTTGATGCATTCTTTGGTGCCTCTTTCCTCTTGCAGTATATGTTTCCCCTACTATTTTCCATGCAGATCACTGAGCTCTCTAGGAGGTTACTTTAGGCAGGGCAGACCATTCTTCCCAGAGTTAGTTCCCCTCAATGACTTCAGACCTTCCATGGATTTTTCTTCACCACTTTAAGGGAAAGAGCTGTGCTGGTTTCTATTAAAAATACTAGGATTCTCCTGCCACCATTTCAGCTCAGGAATTGAGGCCTGATGTATGGCAATGAGCCAAGGCTTTTATCCCACCATGGTTGCGTCCCATGTAGTTCCACCCATCCCTGTTCTTCTCTGAGTCCTTAAGATATTGTCTTGTTCTCAGTATTTTATGCTTCAGGGCTTGGTTGGCTTCCTGCATTAGACATAGCCTGCTAGAAGGCATTTCAGGAAACTGAAAAACAGCACTGCAGAAGCTTAAGATATCTGGCTTTTGGGATGCAATGCAGCTTGCTGTGTCCTGACCAGATGAAGAAGTTTTCTCTAAGGCTGTGAGAATTTGAGAGAAAAGAGATAAACAGGTGGGAGGAACTCTTTCTTTAGATTTTGACTCTTTTTTAGGCCTTTCCTTTTACATGTCTGCAGTATTGAGCCCATTGGAGGCTGATATTGTCTGGAAAAATTCAGAAGCTGTAATATTTAGTAATCAAGTATTAATAATAATTGAAAACTGGACAGAAATAGGGCACAGAAGAAGTGGGTACAAGTAAAAGGAACATAGTGACTGACTTTTTTCACTGATCTACCCCCATGTTCTTCATTTGTTCCATTTACACAACTGCTCTTTACAAGGAATTGCTGTGGTAATAAATCCCTGCCTCTCAAAGAAGAGAAGATATATCTGTCATACAAATAATACTTGAAGTGAGTTAAAGCAACAGGAGGTTAAAAAAGGAAATTAAACCAAGGCAAAACTTTAAAAATGCCAGTAAGAATAGCAAATCAGCATTGGAAGACCCATCATATGTCAGGGTAAAAATTGATAAAATGGAAAAGAAGATGTGGATTTGGGGTTTGCCTGTCAGATTTACTTCAAGCAAACTTCAAAAATATACTACTACTGGTGACAATAGCAATTTATGTTTTGTTTTGTTTTGTTTTGTTGTTAAAGCTGCTGTGTTGCAGCCAGTGCAATAAGCATTAGTTTAAGCTTCCTTTCAGTGCACGTTTTTAACTCTGGACTGTGTGATTACAGAAGCAGGGACTGCGTGTGTGTGTGTGTGTGTGTATGAAAGCAGGTGAGCATGTTGTCAGGAGTATGGTAGGCCCAAATGACTGCTGTAACAAACCGAGATTAAGTAACAAAGCTACCATATTCTCAACTGTAAAAGAGAGGTGGCAAATTAGCTCCTGTGCCTTTCAGTATTGTGCAATGGAGGTGGACAGTTACCTGAGTTCATCTGTCCCCAAAACAGAAATGGGAATAACATCATTTAATCCTCAACTTTCTCTGCCAGAATCCCTGGTTCTTAAGTTTTCACTTCCTGAGCTCCAGGTTGCTGTTTACAGCACAAACCCTCAAGTGTTCCCATCTGTAAGCTCCCCAAATTTGAACTCCCATACAATAACCGTACTAAAGCTCTGCTCCTAGAACCCCTTTCCCCCCAAGATTCACAGTCACCAAAGGGTTGATGCTGGAAGGGACCTCTGGAGGTCATTTGGTCCAACCCCCCTACTCAAGCAGGGCCACCCAGAGCTGGTTGACCCAGGACCGTGTCCAGACAGCTTTTGAATATCTCCAAGGTTGGAAACTCCACAACCTCCCTGGGCAACCTGTGCCAGTGCTCAGTCACCCTCACAGTGAAAAAGTGTTTCCTCATGTTCAGAAGGAACCCCCTGTGTTTCAGTTTGTGCCCATTGCCTCTGGTCCTGTCACTGGGCACCACTGAAAAGAGCCTGGCTCCATGTTCTTTGCACCCTCCTTTCAGGTATTAATATACATTGATGAGATCCCCCTGAACCTTCTCTCCTCCATCCTGAACAGTCCCAGCTCTCTCAGCCCGTCCTCATATATGCAATGCTCCTGTCACTTAATCATCTTCGTGGTCCTTCACTTGACTCTCTCCAGTAGCTCAGTATCTCTCTTGTACTGGGAAGCCCAGAACTGGACCCAGAACACCAAGATGCGGCCTCAGCAGTGCTGAGGAGAGGGGAAGCACCAGCTTCCTCGACCTGCTGGCAACACTCCTCCTCCTAACGCAGTCCAGGATACTGTTAGCCACCTTTGCCTCAAGGGCACACTGCTGGCTCATGTTCAACTTGGTGTCCACCAGGACCCACAGGTCCTTTTCTGCAAAGCTACTTTTCAGCTGGCCAGCCCCCAGCATGTACTGGTTCGTGGCCTGACCACAGGACTGCACCCTCTTCCTCACCACAGTCCCCACATTTGTCCCGCTATGTCCTCCCACCCCTCAGCTTCTGCTCCCACTTAGACCTCCCTCCACCCCTTTGCTCTCGGCCCCCATCCTCAGCCCATGTGTCTACTGTCTGCAGTTGCTCTGCAACTCTCTTTCTTTCTATTTTAAAAACAGTGATAATTCTTCCTTCCTCCCCCACCTCTGGACCCGGATTACTCTCCAGCATCCATTTGTCATTGATTCAACCTCCTTTCCTGACTTTCCCCACAGGAAAAACAAAAGCTGGCTACAGGCTGCAGCTATCAAAAATCTGCCTGGATGTATTCAGAGGAAAGAAAAAGAGCAGCTGTCTGGGAAAAAAGATGATGTATAATAGCCTGTATTATACAAGTAGGCATTTTCTTGCGAGCTAATAATTATTGTCATCAAGGCAGAATCTGTACAGAACTGACTAGAACTCTTTCAATTAGGAATGAATGCCAACACAAAGTTGGAAACACTCAAGAGATTTAATATGATTTTATTTCTTTTGTCCTGTATCTATTCCTACAAATAAGAATTAATGCACTTGGACAAAAGCGGGACACATTGCAGTATTTTTAACTAACTTTTCTTTCAGTAAGCAGCAAATCCTGTCAGTTTCTCAAGTGGGGTAAGCAGATGTACTGAGCTACCTGCCACTTTGCCAAATGAACCTTTCCCTCTCATCCCTGCAATTCACTTCTTCTCCAGCAGTCTACCCAAGAATACAACATTTAACAAGAAATCAAAGCACTCATAAAGGAAAGCCAAACTCCCCTAAAATTTAGGACTCTTCAGTTTCATTACATACTCCAAAAAATACAGATCCTTTTCATTCAGCTGGTATGTTACTTCCATTTCAGTTTGAAAACAGGATGATTTTCCAGAGAAAAATAATCTCTTTTGAGCCAATTGGCTCAGAAGTTTAAAATACCGAATTCAGAAAAAGTACATTGCATATGGTTTTGATTAGAAAAGAGCTTTTTTATCAAATTCTCTTAAAACATGAAATGGTGGGCACAGGACTGTTGAGGACAAAACAGCAAAGGAAATTCCCCAGAAAGCCAGCAAGTTTCTCAGATCAGTGCTGTCAGATCACAAGACTGTGAGTGAATTACATTATATAATGAAAGGGTTGTTTGAGTCTTTCTCTTTTTGTGCTTTTCTCCTCTTGTGCGGGCCTAGGGAATGCAGAAGACAAAATGGAGAATAGAGGAGCAGAACAAACAGGAACAGTTATGATAAGTTTGTAAATGTGTGCAGATTGAGTTCATAGCAAACCTTCAGCATAGGGTGAGAAAGAGGCAATGACAGGGAAAAGGCTGAAGTGCAAGATATGCCTGTAGTTGACAAATGTATATGACTGTTGTTAGGCATACGTGCTGACTGAAAGCAAGTAAGTGGATAAAATCAACAATGGATGATATGCAGATGAGGAAGAGGTAACAGAACTTGGGAAGACTTGCCAGAGTAGAGAAAATCATATGGAGGTTGAGGTCTGGCTGCAGAGGCACAAAAGCTTATTTCCAGAAGAAAGAGACGAAACAGAAATTAATATATGTAGCTTTCCCTGTGTAGTCACTGAAAAAAACCAGACTGACTTTTATAGGAGACTAAAGCTCCTTCATTTGATGTTGAAAATACATAAAGTGGTTTTTTTGACATTTTACTTAATTTATGTTTGTCTATATTTATTTTTAGATTGTCATTAAAAATGTTTACAAAGTGTGGCTTTGTATTCTGTTTTTTCATGTCACCTTTCTTATGTGAACTCTGCTGAAATCTTTTAACAATGACAATAATGTTGACTATTTGACATAAAGAAAATAGTTATGGGAGTATTTGAATTGTCCTAAATTAGTATGTCAATGAGGATTTTTTTTTTAAATTTATTTTGATTTCTAGATACTCCCCATGTTCCTGGGCTTTATTTAACATAATATCATGTATGTGGACTGAGCTTTCCAGTAGGAATGCCTGTCATCTGTCTGTATGACTCTCTCTTCTTTACCTACACTCTATTTTTAAAATAGAAAGTGTGATGGTTGGGAAGAAGTAAACAACTCCAGTAATTGTAGTCTCATGAAATCTAGCATCACAAAATCAGTGCCAGTAGCACCAACAAATCAGTATAATCAGCACAACGACTGTACACATGACCACTTTAAAATTTGAAGGCTTGTGTGTGTTTAGTGCTTGTGAAAACTAGCATGTTGACAGCATCCAAATCTCACATCTTCCGTTTCTCCATGAAAGGGTTACACGGGGGGAGACGGAGCACAGGAGCCTTAACAGTGACATGACCCATTCTTGGGTGCTGATTACCTGTTCCCATCTTGCGCATGAGATCACCTTCAAACGGAGGATATAAAGACATGGGTCTTTCATTTTCACCAGTCTCAGACTTGCAGGCCTCCTCAGCATAATACGGACATTCCCAGAGCTGCAGACCTCCTGCCATGGTGATCGGAACTGCACACTGTAACGTGTGCAGAAGCTGAACTGCACACACCCACAGCCTCCAAAGGCTTTGAAAATGAATCCGCCTCTTCATCCTCAGAGAAAGGTGTAAGGGAAAGGTAATAAATTACAAAAAGAAATAATGAATGGGGACAACATAACCTTTTTTAAGATGCTGCTTTTCTCAGCACATCTATTTTGATATCTAGGTTCAGGAGCAACACTCAGCACATATCTTTACTGCCCACTGCATCATTTTTTCATAATTAGAGTGTTCTACTGGAGCACTACTGACTTATGTTGCATTTTTCCCATTATTTCACTTCTATGAGGAGAAATTTGAAATATTCATTTGAACGTGAAGAGGTTAACAAGAGAGTGAATTTTCTATTTATCAATAAGCAGAATTGAGGGAAGCAGTCCTATGGCCTTTCATTCATCTGCTTCAACTCTGTCAACTGTGATTCAAGATGTCATAACTAGTAACAGAGAAAACATTTAATTCTGAATTGAAACAGTCAGAGATCCAAAAATATGAAATAGTGTGTCATAATATAGTGGATTGGACAAAATATATGTGGATATATCTGGAAAGCTAATGTTTTAAACCGTTTGACAAACTACTGAAGAAATACTTAAAACCTAGTGGCGTTTGAAGGCCAAACTAGTTTAGTATCCAGAAACTCTCATTTCATAGTTTCAGATCCTTTCTTGTTTCATAATAAGGTTTTCTAATGCCTATTCGATGGTCTGTATTACTGTGAAAGATGCTAGAACAGTTCTGCTCATTTGCTCATCGTTTAATTTATGCACACTGTGTGGTATGTCCTACTATAAAAAGAGTGGCTGTGCTACAAGGCAAGAGGCTCTCCCTTTGCTTTTTAGTGGCTGCCATGCTCCAGATTGAGTGGAGGCTTCCGCAGAGGAGGAGACACTGCTTCCCTTAGAGCTACCCAGCACATAAAGCATGGGGAGACTCCCAGCATGCTGGGAAGGGCAAGACCTACAACACCAGGGAGGTGTTGGGAGGCTGGAGAAAATAGAAAGGGAAGGAGGTGGAAGGTGTCTTCTTGCAGCACAAGTCAAGCTTTAGAACTGACTGCAAAGACATTCCTAGAAACGCAGAGGTGGTTATGCATGGTATGCTCATCCCAGGAAGCTACTGGAGAGGAGATGGACTGCAAAAGACAACAGGAAAGGCTGCCTCACCCCACAGAGAGTGCCAGAGAAGGGACTGGGTTCTGGGCCAAGCGACAAAGCAGAGTGGCGTTTAATATTTTTGTCCACTAATGAAATCTGACTTAAGAGTTCAGAGGAATTTGACTTTTAGGTAACTCTTTATGAGAATGCTTCTGCCTCAAATTGATACCCCATCATGGCTAATTTACTTTCTGCTCCTGGCATGCATACTCATGAAACTGCATCCACATTATCAAAAGTACAATAATAACATTTACTTGTCAACTGAACAAAGCCAAAGGATTCAATGGATGTGAAAACCAAGCATGTTGTAAATGTAAATAAGGCCAGGGTTGGAGAGGTTTGATGTACTGCTGGCATTTTGTGCCTGGCCAGCTGTAATTGTCAAGGGAATATTTGTGCAGAAGTACTATATTCACAATACAAAATTAAATCTGAATCCATTTGTTCTAAAAAATAAAATAGACTCCTTTTATTTTCTTTGCCAGAAAATCATGACAGACAATTCTACCTCTGAGGAGCTGAATGGCAGAAAGGGAAGGCAGCCTAACTGAGGTCAGAAAGTGTTAGCTATTGTACCAATGGAGAGGATGGAGGGAAGGCAGCAATGGTATGCAGCAGGAAAAGATGGCGCTGTCAAAGAAAGGGCAGGTTTTATGCATGTACATACTCACGGCTAGGAAGAGGCTTATATACATGCTCATTCATACATGCTGGCATGTCAACAGGTGTGTGGGTAGTGGAGAGGTGACAGTGACATAGTTATACCTATATGCTTGGAGGACAGTGAGCTATTGAAGTTTGGTGATGGTTCTATTTAAGCTTTCCTTTCAGGACAGGACAACTTCAAAAAAAGCCCACATTTATGGAATTCAGCACAAGGAATCCTTGAATGGGATGCTCCTAGAGGCTGTCAGAAAGCAAATCACTGCAAAAGCTCATCAAAACTGAAGCCATGTAATGAAAAAACATACCTCTGCAAGCATTTTCCCCAGTAAAGTACACCCAAAGGTGTGCTTTGGCATATCTTACAACAGCAAAAAGAGATATTCATCATTATTATTCAGATTCTCAGCATTATTGTCTCTGTCACAGAATTATTAGGGGGCAATGAACCTAGGCACAAAATGGACTAAGAGGGTAAGCTGTGTATGACAGTACCTCCTCCTTTAAGTACATGAAATAAATTGTGATCTGACAGGACATTAGCAAATTAACTGCAGAATCTGCAGTAACCACTAATAGTTATATTCCTACCTAAAGGGACTCAAGGCTTAATTTTTTTATGCCACAATAATGTTTTCTCTCTTTTAACTAATTAACTCTCTATAAGGTCAGGAACATCCTTTTTCTATCTGTACTAATGTTAAGGACACCAACAAGACAACTGCAGATTCCAGGTTCCTTTTTTTTTTTCTTTATGATAATAGGAAATGACTGAAATGTTGATTAAATATTTGGCATCAGAGGACCAGTTGGGAAAAATGGGAACTTTTGACAGATGAGGCTCAACCTCTCCACAAGGAAAATGAATTTTTTGGTTAGAACTGCACAATTTTTCTCATTTCTTTCTTTCTTCTGCTATTCATAAATAGAGCCACAAAGTCATAGACAAGTTTCAGTTGGAAGGGACTCTGGAGGTCTCTAGTCCCACCCCACCTTTGAGCAGAGCCAAATTAAAGCTATATGAGGTTGCTTAAAGCCTTGTTCAGGTGACTTTTGAAACCTTCTAAGGATGATGACTGCAAAACCTTTCCAGACAACCTGACATTTACAAAGATACAGAAATATGTCTTTACATGAAGTGGAATAAATAATTGTGCTCTAATGCCGCCCGCCATTTTTTTCTTTTTACGATTCTTATTATTTACTTAACTAAGCATACTATTATTATGATATATGAAAAATTTAGCAGATTGAAACTGAAGAAACAGTTGTTTCGCTTTTAAACAAAAAGAGGAGTATCTGTGCCTTAGCTTTTACAAGTGTCCAGCTCTGCTTGGAAGAGCAGCATAGGTCCCAGTGACAGATGAGCACTTTTTGAACAGTCCCGGCTTTTCCAGATTTTTTAGCAAAGCAGCCAGCTCTTTTTCTTGCTGATGGTCCTGATATGCTGTCATTTGCCCTTGCACATCCTGCTCATCATTTTTTTCTGTGCAAGGGACAAAGTCTCCAGTCAGTTGCTCCTGCTCCAGACTAAATATAAAACACTTGCCCAGTTCTCTGGTAAGATTTGATATTATAAAAAAATAATATTTCTTTTTTCAATAACTTGTCTTTTGCTACTGCTTGTTCTTCTGCATTTGTTTTATAGGTATGACCTTTGTCAATGCCAAACACAGAAGAGAGGATACCAGACACACTAGACAGATAGCTTCTCACCTGTGTGTTTATAGGGATTCAAATGCAACACTTGAAAAGAGCTTTAATTTGCTGGAAGATCAAGACAGGTTTTCCTCCTGTCAGAAAATTCTTTGCAGCTGGAGCTCTCAAGTAGCTGAAATTTTCTTTCCTGCCAGAAAGAATGGTGCCTGCAATGACAAATACTCCTTCAGAGTCTATCTCAGATTCTGATGGAAGCTTATCAGGTGTGCGCTGCCTTGGATGTGCCACGATTTGAGCAGGAAGGATTTGCACGGCTTTTGGCTACTTCCACATCTTAAAAAAATCAGGCCTTGGCTGGGCATACCCTGTCGAGTGACAGATAAACAACCTCATTTCCATTACAAACAGTTACCACACAGTGATATCTACGGCTGTGATTTTTTCAGGTAAGTCATTTTGAAAGTACTCAATGATCATGACACAGAGAGTGAATTGTAAATTGACACGAGATGTTACCAGGTGTAATTGGGTACAGGATGGCTCCTGAGACTGGAAGCCCGCAGGTCATTAGGCTGCAAATTCCAAGTAGTTTTTATGACATCCATCATGTGCTAAATATCATGTCCTACCTGGGGTGCATATTTTCTGTTGGGAGGTGTTAAAAGGGCCTCAGAGCTGGCAGTTGCAGGCATCTTAGGTAACAGGGAAAATTAAGTCAATAAAGCTGACTGTTTTATACCTATCAAAATCAGGCTACTAATGAAAAAGCTATGTGAAAATGCATGTTGTTGAAGTTAATATTTTTTATTGTGTTTAATCTGACTCCAAAAAGGACTGCTAATTCATTGAAGACTGTGGCTTTTTGTCATCTATTGTCCATATTAAGAACAAATTATTCTATTTATGGATGTTTGCACCCCTTTTAGTTAACAGTTGCTACTGATGCGTATTCTTTACCTTCAGACACTTAATTGATCTTCATATGGTATCTCTGTCTCATCCATTTATCACTCCATTCGCCATTCTTGTGAGAGATGTTTGCTTTCTTAGACCTTGTCAACATTTAGATTATGAACATGCAGATTCTGTTAGCACATCAAGTTGGAAAACTACATGAAGTTTTCCTTTTTATTTTGACAGTACAATCAAGTTGTATAATTTTAGAAGAAGACGACATGAATGCTGTCCCAACCACCTATGTTTTGGCAGAAATCCTGATTTCAAACAGGCACTCTGATTTCTGTCAAGATTGTTGTTTACTTTGCACCATATGGAGAAAATTAAAATAATTTTGCTTTGTAATCATTTGATAGTTCTTGCATATTTTGCAATACAGATTCAGTACTGAAGAAAATGCCTAAATTACATTTTAAGGGGAAAAGGTACAAAATTATTTGAGTTCTATTATCTGTTATTAACTTAGTCCTATTTTTCCTTTCCTCTTTTTAAATGCTGTTTAAAATACTGTCCACTTAAAAATAAAAATGTTCTTTTTATGTTCTGTAACTTAGTAGAAAGACTGTGAAAAACCATTGATCAGACCTGTTGAGATTACATTTTCCATGACATATTTTACAAATATGCATTTTAACTATTACCATCAGTTTTCAGTTAGGTGATGAGAAACAACTCAAAAGGAACTGACTGAAAAAGTTCTGCAGTACTCCATTTCACAGAATTTTAATGACAATTTTCGTTTCCAATTCATGCCTCATTCGAATGCTTTTAAAATCCCAATCCTTCACATGGAAGACAAAAAAAAAAGTATAAACTAGAAATATCAATATGATAGAGTTCTTTTTTCCTTGACAAAAATCCCAATTCACAGTGAAATAGAGCAAAGAAGACAGCCCTGAAAAATAAAATTAATCTTTTAGGCAAATGCTTAAAATCAGCTTGGTTGGACGGTGCATAACCAAAAACGTGTGTGTGTGTTTGTATGTATCAAAATTATAGAGTTCTCAGGACAAATACTTGATATCAAACTCTGGTATTTGTTTTTTCTTATTCTAATAATCAATGAAAACCTTCCTTCTGTAATATAATTTCAGACAAGGGTTCTGCAGAATCAGGACAAATGGTCAGTTATGAGACATAGGCAGCTTCATTTTGTTCAGCCACCCTTTCATACTTTCGTGCTGGGGCACTTATGCTCTGGTCTGACAATAAATGTGCTAAACTAGCCTTAGAGCTCTTCTATTTCCCAGTGGCAATACTGGTTCACAGGGACTGTTCTGGCTGTCAGGACCACTGGAGCACAGTGCATGTCAGTCATAATGTATTCCCACCCTCCCTGCACCTTCTCTGAAGTGTTCATTGAGCAAAACGAGGTCAAAAGCTGATGATAGAGAGCCAACAGCCTCCTGACATACAGCATCTGGAGGTGTTGCTTCTGCAGAGGAGTCAGTTGTTGACTATTTGGGAAGATTTTAATTTTTTATATGCTGCTGAGCATACAAGGTACAACTGAGGCAGAACAGAGCCAGGTTCATAGCCAGTTGTTAATGTAACTATTTGAAAGGTTCTTGCTTTGCGTTACACAATGCATCTATAAAGCAGACCTTGAGAAAACATATTTCATAAAATGGTTGTTACTAGTACAAGCCGAAGGACGGTAAAAATCACAAAGCTGTTCCTCCGGTACGCTGACAGCCAAATACAAATGTTTGTTTTCCTGGCTTTGTATTCTTCTCCATTCCCCCTTCCACCTCTCTCCTTGTTTCTGGTGAGGTATCTAATGTGATGCTTTACAGCACGTCAGATAGCTCCTCTCGTGGCTCTCCCTGCACAGAAACTTTCCAAATATGATTTCTCAGATCTTCCCATTAATGTCTAAAATGTTGTAGACCTAATTGCTTAAGTCTACAAGACAGTTCTGGAGTTTAGATGAGACGTAATCTTTATTGCTAGTGTTATGAACTTCAGATAGCTGAATCACATCACACTACCCAGGAAGTCATGCAGTCATCTTCCCTCAATAGGAAGTCACCTTCACTCCCTTACTGGGAAGCCCTGAGCAACCTGGTGTAGCTATGAAGCTAGTCCTGTTCAGAGTAAGCTTAGTCTAGAGGACCTCCAGAGGTCCTTTTCCACCTGAGTTTTTCTGTAATTTTTACAGTACAACTTTAACCTGGAAGACTGGCACTGAGTATATGTAATATTAACAACATTATGCAAAACGGCAATGTGGAGGGGGAGGACTGTTAAAAGGCTTTGACAACTGCATAAGAATTGTACCAATTGTGCAGTCCTCTCTTTTCCAGTGTGTTCAAATACAGTTTAAAATTAACTTTCCTAATACTATCGTGTTTCTAGTATAGACATAACGATATGCAGGCTTGTAGTAAGGAAACTGCAAGAGCCTAATTCAAATCTTTGCAGATGTGACATTCAGAGACATTTATTAGTTTATAATTACTGAAGTAAGTAATAAGCCTTTTGTCAAATTATTTTAAGCAACGATGAAAAATGCATAACCAAAAGAAAAGAGTTTAAGCTTGAAGCCAGCCAGCCCCTATGTACAGCAGTTGTTTAATGCAAGGAAACATATTGCTTCTCTAAAGCAGATGCTATGAAAAAAAAAAAAAGGATAAAAATATTCTCAGATGAGCGATAGGAGGGTACTAGAACTCTGTGTTTGAGGCAGAAATTATCCCCACAAAGACAGCAATATCCCCTTAACATTGTGATCTTGTATAATTCATTACAAATGTGTGTAGAACCTTATTTTTCTTTTACATAAACATAGGAACAACTAAGTCAGGCTCAATCCTAGTTTAGTGGCACTAATAATTAATAGGCTAATTGTATAACGTGTATTGGGTATAACTGTTTATCTGGAGTGTACAGATGCTATACATTTTCTTCCCCTAAAAGGGCAGTAGGAGGACAGCAGGGAGGAGCGTGGCTTCTTTCTCTGGATTGTTGGGGGGGGGAGCTGGGAGTCTGCAGCACAGTGTACGCTAAGAAATGCCTGGGAAGAATAGGGTTTGGAACAGAAATAGTTTCTTACAGACCCAGAAGGTTAACACAGTATTTGCTGCAACTGGAAATCTGATGAAACCTGTTAGACTGAGAGCAGGACTGGAAGGGAGACAGTAGGTAGAGGGAGGCATATTTACAGACCTTTCAGTTTAAAAGATCTTGTGGTGGGTTGATCCTGGCTGGATGCCAAATGCCCACCAAAGCTGCTTTAACACTCCCCTTCTCAAATGGACAGAGAAGAGAAAATACAACAAAAGGCTCATGGGTCGAGGTAAGGACAGGGAGAGATCAGTCACTAATTACCATCATGGGCAAAACAGACTTGACTTGAGGAAAATCAGTTTAACTTATTACCAGTCAAATCAGAGTAGGGTAATAAGAAATAAAACCAAATCTTAAAACAGCTTTCCCCCACCCCTCCCTTCTTCCCAGGCTCAGCTTCACTCCTGATTTTCTCTACCTCCTCCCCCTGAGCAGCACAGGGTGACGGGGAATGGGGGTTGGGGTCAGTTCATCACACGTTGTCTCTGCCGCTCCTTCCTCCTCAAGGGGAGGACTCCTCACACTCTTCCCCTGCTCTAGCGTGGGGTCCCTCCCATGGAAGACAGTCCTCCACAAACTTCTCCAAGGTGGGTCCTTCCCACAGGCTACAGTCCTTCATGAACTGATCCAGCGTGGGTCCTTTCCACGGGGCGCAGTCCTTCAGGAACAGACTGCTCCAGCGTGGGTCCCCCACGGGGTCACAAGTCCTGCCAGCAAGCCTGCTCCAGCGTGGGCTCCTCTCTCTCCACGGGTCCACAGGTCCTGCCAGGAGCCTGCTCCAGCATGGGCTTCCCGCGGGGTCACAGCTTCCTTTGGGCATCCACCTGCTCCAGCGTGGGGTCATCCACGGGCTGCAGGTGGATATCTGCTCCACCATGGGCCTCCATGGGCTGCAGAGGGACAGCCTGCCTCACCATGGTCTTCACCACGGGCTGCAGGGGAATCTCTGCTCCGGTGCCTGGAGCACCTCCTGCCCCTCCTTCTTCACTGACCTTGGTGTCTGCAGAGTCGTTCCTCTCACATATTCTCACTCCTCACTCCAGCTGAAGTTTGTGTCCTGTTGGTTTTTTTTCCCCCTTCTTAAATATGTTACCACAGAGGCGCTACCACCATCGCTGATGGGCTCAGCCTTGGCCAGCAGCGGGTCCATCTTGAGGCCAGCTGGCATTGGCTTTATTGGACATGGGGGAAGCTTCTGGCATCTTCTCACAGAAGCCACCGTTGTGCCCCCCCCGCTACCAAAACCTTGCCATGAAAACCCAATACATTCCATCGCTCGCCTCTGTGAATCACATATTTAAGAATTACTGTTAAAATCCACATACATCACACAATCTTCACAATCTTCACAAGCTTTACTCACATCAACAAAAAAAATTCCCCACACCAATATCAAAATAACATCATCACAACACTGAACGGAAGTGGACAATTTACACACAATCCACCCCTCGTCCCTCCACCACAATTACAACCGAAATTCCCCATGATCATTCAGTTTTCTAACATTGCTCAGTCCATGTTTTGCCCGTTACCTCTCCCAATTACTATCTCTATCTGGAATTGCTCATGCCCCATGTTGGGCACCAAAAAGGACTGTGGTGGGTTGACCTTGGCTGGACACCAGCTGCCACCAAGCCGCTTTATCACTCCCCTCCTCAGCAGGACAGGTGGGGAGAAAATGAGAAGGAAAAAACCCTTGTGGCTCAAGATAAAGGCAGTTTAATAGAAAAGCAAAAACAACAGCCACGTGCAGAAGCAAAAAAAAGAAAACAAAGATTTTATTCTCTACTTCTCATCAGCAGGCGATGTCCAGCTACTTCCTGGGAAGCAGGGCTTCGGTACATGAAGCAGTTGCTCTGGAAGACAAATGTAAATAACGAATGTCCCCCCTTCCTCCTCCTTTCTCTTAGCTTTTGTTGCTAAGCCAACGTCATATGGTATGGAATATCCCTTTGGTCAGTTTGGGTCCCCTCCCAAGATCTTGCCCACGCCCAGCCTACTCATGAGGGGGAAAAAATGTTGGAGAGACAGCCTTGATGCTGTGCAAGCACTGCTCAGCAATAGCCAAAACACTGGTGTGTTATCAACACCTTTCTAGCTACCAATACAAAACACAGCACTATGAGGGCTGCTATGGGAAAGATTAACTCCATCTCAGCCAGACCCAATACAGATCTTTTCCTCTAGTTGCTGTTGTACTAGCCTAGCATCCACAAGTACTCTAGGTGTTCAGATTAAGGAAGCGGTGCAGGCAGAATCATGTCAGAAGTCTGGCCAGTTCACATGGAGGTAAGAAACAGTGTCAATCCCTAACATAACTGTGTTCCACTGGGTATCTCTGCAGGGCTGTGTAGTGCCCTACTAGCAGAGAAATCCTGGCTGTATTGCACTCCACCATATCCACAGAAACATTTCAGCATGTCGCTTTTGCCACAAGCAAGTAACCGAATGCATGAGTCGGAATGCTAGCTTTGTGTGACTTGCCCATGTCCTCAGAGAAGCATGTTCAACCCAGCCTGCAGGACCCTTTTCTGACCAAGTAAACACCTTACTTTCGAATCACCTTATGATTTTTAAGTGAATAAAAGCACCTGCTACCCACGTCAGTTAACCCTAGGCAGTACTGAGCAAAGTGAGCATGCAACAGTTGTTCTTTCTCTCTCCAAACTCCTGTCTCCAACAGTGAAATTATTGTGTTTGCATTATTACTTGATAAATAACACTTTTCTCTATGCAGGTAAGTGGAAAGAACAAAGAAACAGATTAGATCACAGTTCCATTACAACGACATAGTATGAAACCCAGCTTTTTTTCTCACCTGTTCCTCGGAAGCAGGGAAAAAAACCTGAGGGCCGCACTAATGTCAGACCTATTCAAAGCCTGCATCCTCTGAGCAACCATTTGAGTATAGAATACTCAACAACAGATCTCACAGCGCATGCTAAAAACATTTTCTTCATCATAATCTCTCAAATCCACTTAGATTTCTGAAGAAGACTTCTCCAAGGTCTGACAGTATGGTTGATACACAAATTCACAATCTGTAGCCATCTAGGTATCACAGAATAGCTGACTATAAGTGAGCTTTGGCCTGCTTCACATGATGGTCCAATGTGACCCTCGACTGTGCTTCATTCCAGAACACAACACCGTCTGGGCATGCACACATCAGGCTTTGAATGTCATGCCAATATCGTGAACTACCACTGAGCGGATTGCTTTGCACTATCTTAAAATGTTCAGAAATGTAAAAAGTTGACAGTTTTATTATGAATATATAATTCTGCAGAGGCAAGCATGTGTAGGTGCCCTCCTCAAAAAAATTTAGGGGACTATAACAAAGCAATGCATTCAAATTAGTATTCCTTGAATCTAAAAAGAATTTGTTACACTTGCTGGATTGTGGAAAGGGATCTTTTGTGGGTAGTTCTGCTGCAGCGAGAGTTACGAATGTGAAATAGGAACCTCCAACTTTGTTTAAAAGAAAAAAAATGAGCCTGCGGCATAAATATAGTAGAGAAAAAAATATAGCTAAAGAGAATGACACTTTAAAGCATGAAATCCCAATATGTGTCATCTCAATTGGTTTACTGATATAGGAAAGAAGGATTGTTGATCAGAAATCAGCTAAAGCCATGAGCAAACTGAGTTCAGATAATTTCATTCTTTCCTAGGACTTTATTTTCTCCTACAGCCTTGGGAGCAGCTGTGTTTTTTCATCTTTATATGCATCTTGCAGATGTAAATATATGGTGGGTTAGCCCTGGCTAACAATCCAGTGGGACATGGAGAGGAAATAAGAAAAAACAGGAATGAGAAAATTCGTGGGTGAAGATAAAGACAGGGACATTGCTTACCAATTACTGTCACAGGCAGAACAGACTTAGTTGCCAAAAGTTAATTTATTGCCAATCTATTTTATAGATTTGGGCAGTGAGAAACAAAAAAACAAACGTTACAAGAACCCCTTTCCTCCCCCCTTTCCCAAGCTCAGCTTCACTCCTTTAGATTCCTCTACCCCACCCAGTGGCACAGGGGGATGGGGAATGGGGTGTTATGGTCAGTACACAGCAGGAGGCCTAGCCTCTCCTTCCTCCTCACTCCTCACTCCCCTGCTCTGGCATGGGGTCCTCCACGGGCTGCCGTGTGGATATCTGCTCCACTCTGGCGCTCCTCCTCCCCGCCACTCCTGCAGCCCACCACTACCAACACCTTGACACCTACACACAATACAAAGTATCAAGGACATGGAGAATGCTTTTTAAAGAAACCAAGACAAAATGGAGGGTAACTGAGGGGTGAACAGAAGGGTGACTCTTTGGTGAACAGAAGTTGTCTGAAAATTGTTCTGGACATTTGTAAAATCAGCCCTCTGACCGCCTCCAGCTGCAAGCGGTACCTTGCCAATCAGCCCTGCATTTCCCAGACGTTGACTACATTGCTCATGGCTCTGCTTCAAGTTGTCAGGAGGAAAAAAAGAGGGTGTCGGTGCTTTGGTACCCATTTAGCCATATTTATCAGGCAAAAGCTTAATACTGGGAAAGGGCTCTACATCCCTCACTGGTGCAAGCATTGCTGCATATACGAACAATGAAGAGTCACCGTGTCTGTGGTGATGCCATAGCTGGCAGTGCTGAGCTGTGTGGCTCTGAAATAAAGGAAGCACCTACTTCTACTCCTGTTGGAAAACTATACCACTGTTTATATCAATTGCCTTCCATTCTGTTGCTTTTCTGTTGAAAAACTGCATAGGCAGGATGTGCCTTGTGACTGCTGGTTGTGCTTGGGTCAATGGCTGCAGGCCTTGGCATCATCACGTGGTCCTGGAGACACAGGCGATTACTTCAATGCCACACAGCTGAGTGTTACTTTTAGTTATCTTGCTCTTGGAGTGGGAGCTACAACCCCAAGTCAGTTGCCTAACACCAAGTCAGAGTCCATAAATAGGAGATCCACAAAGTTAGCATGTCAGGGGATCAGCCTATTACCCGTGCTCTTGGATAGGCACAGGCTGTCTCTTCAAATTCCTTCTGTAGGTCTGAAAATAAGATGGAGGAAAAAATAATTTATAGGTTATGAAAGAGAATAAATGAGATGCAGTGGCTTAACTGCTTAATAGCAAGGGGTTTGGGTGCTGTTAGACCCTGGAGGACTTTCACAATCACAATTTAGTTATCTGTGGACTTGAATTTGCAAGCAGCTAGAGCAGATAAAGGGAGTTCTTGAAAAGTCTAAGCATTAAATGTTTTTTCTTAGCAAGGCAGTTAACTGCCCAATATCTAGCTTCCACAACTCAAAACTAATGCTGACTTCTCTATGCAGCTAGAAAAGGGAAGTTTGGACCTTTATCTCCATACTTCATAACAGTGACATGAGGTGTACCTCATTTTATTTAGTATGGTCTCAAATAATCATTGTTGGCTGATATAGTATAGTGGCAAATGCTGTGTAACAAATGTAGTATTTCTTTATCGGAACGAAAATTTGTTCAATACAGGTATAAATGTCAGTGCAATATGCTTAAATTTCTGCAAGACATTTATTGTAGGCTCACCTGTTGTTCTGCTAAAACAATGCTGTATGCAGTCAGCGTATGTAGTAAAAGTAAATAATGGTCTGAAAAACTAATTGTGATTGAGAAACAGCCATTTGACAACAATGCTTCTAGTGAAATCTTGCAGAGGTAGACTTACCAGGGCTTGTTGAGTCCCGGCCTCTCTTTGCACAAGCACAAAATCTGATAATCCTCCTCCCAGGCACTTGAAACCCATTTGTAAAAGCAATAAAGCTTGGGAACAGCCAGACCTCTTTTCAGAAATGTGGTCCAGAATTTCACTGCTCTGATACTTGCTATGGACCTCCTTTTTCACCCAGCTACACTTACATATAGGCTGCTTTTATCCATTTGCTTTTATGATAGTTTTATCATTTTGATCTTCTCTCTTCCTGGTATTAATGCTCCTCTCTATTTATAGATAGCAATTATTCCAGCTAAGACTTAATTTTGCAACATTAGGAAAAACATTCTCTTCTAGTCTCCTTTAAAGTATAAATAGAAAGACAGTTTTTTATTGACTGGGCCATTAAGAATATGCCTGTCCTCTGGAAGTCAGGGACACTTCCCAGCTTCAGGTGTGTTATCCAGTAGGATTCTTGTTCTGTGTTGGGGTGAAATCTGGGTGTATACCACTCTGTTTTCCTCCATTGGCATGGGAAGAAAATCAAGACACACAAGTGAAATGGAGCAGCAATAGCCTCCAGCTGATTACCTTTTTAGCAAAATGTAGGGAGAAAATGCTGTGGGGTGCCCATATCCACAATGTAGACATAGTTTTATAGTTCTCTGTACCTGATCTGTTTTGCACTCATATTTTTCAGCCCTGATAGTCAGGAGTTTATTTTGCATTCCTGATAAGGTCCCACCACTATCTGTTTTAATGATACTAGTATTTCCCTCTCTTTCTTTGAAATACTTTCCTCATACATAATAGAATTGCTTTTGCCTTAGTCGGTACTTAATCTTGATCGCTTGTAGTGAACCTGTAGCTAATTAGTTGAGTTTACAAGTCCTGAGGTTTATCAGTTCTTTCCAAAAAGAAACTCCCAATTTACGCTGAGATCTACAGTGTTTTCCAAGTGCATCACCTTGCATATAGCAATACTGATTTTATTCCCATTTTGATTATTTCAGTCCTTGTGGCCATTCAGTTATTGTAGTCATTTTTTACAGTAATACGTCCCAGCCTAGCATATTCAGTACGCTTTATTGGCCTGCACCTTTTTTCATGCCAACGTCATTAATGAAAATATTGGAAAAGATCAGTTTCAGGGGCAGTACTTAAGAAACTCCACCAATCACCTTCTGCTGACGTGATATTTATTCTTTCAGCAGTACCTGCTGTATTCTCTCTTTGGTGAGCACCTTACCTGTCCTGCAGCTCCTGTAGTAACTGTCTAATTCTGTTACTCATTCAGATCTCTTTGAAACAGAGTCCCTCAAGTGAGACACACATCCATCTTGTATTTGGTACTTCTGAAAAAAGAGGAGGAAAAGCATGCCAATGAACATGAAAGGTAGACAGAAGTCTGCCAGCCATTAAGTTGAAATCAGTTGTATAAATGAGTAATCTTTGAAATCCTGTTAACTTTTGTCTAAATTGCTTCTATTTTTTTCTGACAGTGAATTAATTCCATAGCTTAAATTCTACACGGTATTTTAAGATACTCTTTTTTTAGTTTTAACTGTGATATCTTTTAATATAATTTCATATTCAGCATATAATGAGCACTTTTCTCTACATCATCATTCATATAACAGATTGTTTATGTCACATCTAAACTGTCATCCACTTTTGTAAAATTCTCTATCCAGAGACTCACAGATAATTCTAGGAGTCATTCACAAATAAAGGGCATACAGAAGAGAGGGATGCTAACAGCAACTATTGTTAATATTTCTTTAAAAAATAATATGTCATTTGTTTTTTCATTGGTGAGAATTATGGTTGTCTTAACTTGCATATAGATGGTGGCCTTTTTAAAACAGGAGCCACTTATGCCAACTTAAAATTTAAAGAGAAATATTTTGGGATACTCACTTTTTTTTTTCTCAGGGAGGTGTAAACTGATGAAAGGAAATATTTCAAAACAGAGTTCATAATCAACCTGTGGAACCTGCTGTAAAAAAAAAAAAAATCCTTTACTGAGATGAAGAGCTTGGTTGAATTCCAAGGCTGGCACGTATCTATGAATTCATCTCAGCCCCTCTCTGATTGTCACTTCATGAAGTCTTACTCCACTAATGTTTGACAAGCACTCTGAGCTGCTCAACCAAATAGAAATAATCCCCTCCCTTGAGGGTTTTTCTGACTGCCCTCTCTAGCTCCCAGCTATCTCTGGTGTACTTTTTAGACAGCTTTAAATTTTGAAATTACCTCTTAAACAATGAATGAAGCAGGGATTTGGATGCTCAGCTATCTCACACCTCTTTCTCTAGTGCGTAGTCTATTTCTAAAGCAATTAACTTCACCTGCAGAAGATAAAATATCTCAAAACTCTGTCAGGATTTGTAAAAATGTCTGGAACAAGTGATTGCACAGAGAAATGGGGATATATTCCGTAACATATCATGAGGCAGCACTTCTCACCACTATCTCAGAACTGTAATATATCCAATAATCTTTGCCTTAGAGAATAGGGGGGAGATCAGAAAAGATTTGTATGTTATGAAAATGGATCTGGAAATGCTTTCTAACAGGTTTCAGTAGGTACAGGTTTTTTAGCATACAGAGTAGGCACTAAACAACTGAATCTTCTATTGAAGTTATTTTACCTGCCTTCAGCATTGGTTGGATTGGTAAGAATTGTATTTGTGGCTGACATATGATCATACCCAAAGTCATCAGACAGGTGTCCCAGAGTTCTGTCTACTGAAGTAAAATGTGTGTTTGGTAGTGTCTACTGCATACATCTTCATTTAACTGGATTGAAATGCATTTAACTTCTATAAGTACCGGCCTTATTTGTTCTAACAGCATGGCTAAAGCCAATTTGAGATAATGTTCCTTCCAAAATGTAGCCATTACATCTAGCATATTAAAGTTAATCTATTGTCATTGATTTTGATTCTGTGCCACACTGGTGAACACATTAGTCCCCATTTCAGAAAGTTTGAGACAACTCTTTGGTATCATTTAAAGAGTTTCTCTGAATCAAGATTTTTAACAGGGCATTTATCAATATTATTTTTCTTTCCTTAGTTCACAACTGCTATACTTGAGACTCGGTTAAATATATAAGCAAACATATACATTTTTATCTCAGACTCATACAGATAAAGGAGACAGGCAGCCGTTTCTCAACAAAGAAGGGAAGAAAAGGAGATACTTTATTTTCTTGCAACTGCATGTCAATACAAAGCAAAATATGAATTCAACAGGTAGTTGTTTTACAAGTGTACCTACTTCATCTTTCTTGTACTCCTTCCACAATGCCCATTGCTTTGGTCTTCTCATTCTATCTCCTCTTGACCTCAGCTGCACTGTATTGGCCATGTAAGGAAGATACCAATAAGACAGAAATGAAAATTTTTTGTTCTGAGAAACCATGAGTCTCTGTAGTAGGTAGAACTTTAGAAAATGGTTTAGTACTTCCAAAATATTAGCAGTTGCATGCTAACCCTACAGTGCTTGCATTATTCCACTAACAAACAGCACTGCAGAACTTGGGGGGGAAAAAGGGAAAATGACCACTCTGGTCAAAAAAATTACCATTTTGGTAAAAAAATGTGTTGAAAAAAACAGTTGTGTTCTCTGCTTACTAAAATGACATTTATTCATTACCACACCCAGCAGCAGGAAAATTCCAGCCACTAAGCTCTTCACTGCAGGTGGCTCCAGGAAGGTCATCAGTATTCAACACTAGTGCGAGTTCCTTCATCCACTCCAGCTACCCTGTGTGCACTTCCTCATCAGATAATCTGAAGAAGGGAGGACCACAGGCACATCATTACTGTAATTCTTTATCAGTATATTCCAGAGATGGGGAAAAAACATTTGTAAGTGCAGGGCAAGAAATTCCAGAGGTTGCGGTCAGAACTGAGTGATGACTATCACATGGTAGATTTCTTACTGGCTGGAGAATTGATTTGCATGCTTGGGATGCTGAGTACTGGGAGACATCCTGCCAGATGAAGAACCTCCTCTGCCCCAAGTTATGGGAGAGAACGTCATCTTGTCCAAGGGCTCATATCAGTAATTTATAGCAATATAAACATGTCTGTATTCCAGAAATATATACTGAGAGGAACAAGAGGTGGCCAAGTGTGGGGATGAAGTGTGAGAGACAGAGCTATATGTATCTGTCCATAAGGTGGGCCAAAAGTGGGCCTATGACTGTTTTCCTACAGGACTAGAAGAATTAAATTGAATACTGTTACTTAAATCAGGCATAGATTTTACCTTTGCTCATTTTTATATTTGTGTAGAAATGCTTTAACCTCTTCCAGTGTGTAACTAGGATGCCAACTATTTCCCAAAAAGCCCATCCTTAAGTGGGCTGACTGACCAGGTGGGCAATATGGTCCTCTGCCCTAGAAAATAGGCTGCCTCTTCCCTATCTGTATCTTGGCTGGATTTACAAATGGCCTGTGGAGTGTTAGTGTGTAGATACATGGCCAGCTCTTGGCAGTCATCTAGGTAATTTTTGAGGTGTCCAGCAACATTGACTGGCAATGTTTCTGCTCTTTTTCCTGCCAGTACCATCTTCAGTCCTGTCCTGTGCCTGTTTCTGTCTTGGGTGCGGTTGTATATCCTTTCATTGATATGCTAACACTGCATAACACACTATTTGGCTAAGCACAGTTATCTTGTTTAGTATTGGAGTGTCAGTAGTGGTGCTGACCTCTCTCCTGTAATGCCAGCTCTGAAAAGGGGATCTTCCAGTTATTATGGGATTGGTTTGGCCTTTAGTGGGATAGGAAGCTTTTCGCAGTTTTGGATAAGGGAAATTCCTTAATGTCTGCATTGGCTGCATCTGTTGTTTGCTGAAGCTCATGGTACATGCCATCTTCAGAAGTAGGGAGTGGGAATGCTTGCAATGTCTTTTGGAAACTCCAAAATGTGAAGAGAGAATGGCTGAATAGAGAGTGTCGTGGTGTGATGAATCATGCATGACCTCCAACTCCAGCACAGATGCCTAAGTGTTCAAATGAGATTGAAGGGTCTTTTTCACTTGGAATGAGGCTCTGGATGTTTAGGCTAGAGTCTGTTGGATATTTGTGGGAATTTGCCACCTCTCTCAGGGGAGCTTCCCTGCATCTAGCTACAGGAATCCCTTTGCTCTTTGAGTAACTCTACAGGGAATTTATGTGGTAAGAATTAAATTGAAAGAGCAAGAGGGCTGTATTTTGGGAGCTAGGTGGATCACTATGAATGTGAGGACTTCAGTACAATCAGTTCATAAATTGTTATTAAAATTAATATTGTGCTTTAAGTAGCAGAAAGAAGACATTTTTATGCACAAATAATAAATACCTTGAGTATATTTACTACCTTCTGTGCTTCCCTGGTATCTATACTAGACTCTCATCTTTTATGTTTTAGATACCTTTAAGGCAATAAGAATTTGGTGGCAGCTGCAAAACTAATAAGCAGGTAAATTGAGACAGGAAAAAATCCTGTATGCTTCCACTAATAAAGATTCACTTTCATCCTATTTTAGATGTTCAGAACTTCAAAGTTCAAATGTACTGGCACTTGCAGCTCTAGTGTAAAAATTCTAGTCCCACTTCTAGCATTTTAAGGGAGCTATTAGGTTTTTGGCATTTGAACACCCCTTGAATGTCTAAAATCCAAGAACAGGGTTGTTCAAAGGGACCTAGATATGCTCCTAGCAAGGCAAAACAATGATTACAGTGAAAATCGTACACAGTGGAAATATCAGCTGGCAAAGTTGAGGCTACTTTAAAAACAGATAAACAATGCTCCAGTAATGCCCGCTTTCTGACTTAAAATTTTCCTTTGCTCCTATAGTTGTGTCTGGTATATGAAAGCTCTATTTATGTGCCTTTCATGCCGAATTTACCTTCAGTCCACCCCTCTTTGAACTCTTTTGCTGAATTTTCTAATTCCAATAAAAAGTTTCATTTGGAAGACATTCACTGAGAGAGGAAATTCCAAGTGAGATGCACTGCCAGGTTACTATAGTTTTGGCATTCTAGTTCCAACCCTAGGCCATTGTTAATCGTGACATAGTCACATGGATGCTGCCACCAGGAGCTCCCTGATATGTAAAATTGTATTTATCAAGAAAAAGACCTTTCCAGTGAAAAATACTAATTCATCAGTTCCAAGAAAATTGCCATGAAAATGCTGCAAGTTTGACAAATTCATTAAATTATGAGAAGATTTCCTTGGATTTCCTACATGGTGTGGTTTCCCAGCTGACTTCTAAGGAAACAGGGCTCTGCGATTCTGTAGGAAGACGTACAAATCAAGTTTTGATTTTGGCAATCCTAAAAGTGTGGGAGGCCTTCTTCTAGCCAAGATTCCCACGTTCTCTATTCCCAAGTCTTTACCTGAGTGGCTAGATGCCTGGAAATGTCCATTCAAGCTTAGGATACATTCTAGGTTCCCCAAGACGCTGTTTGAGGCTGTGACACTCTACAGACTCCCAAGACTTTCCTTCTTCAGATCCAAGAAGCTAGTTGTATCAAGTGATAAGCCTGTGCTGCCAAATAATTTAGGTTCACAGTTCCCTCTGGGGTTCTGCTCCTCTGCTTGTTCACATATTTTAATTCAGTCTCAGAATGTCTTTTGGAGTGAATCGATTTCTTGCATCCAGAACAAAACCCAGCTATAGTTCTGGGACACCTCCCAACCTGTGGTAAGGATGAGCAGTTTTGGCTCTTAGTGCCGTATGCAATACCTCACCCTTATCTGTCATACGCAATGCATCAGCTTTATCTCAGAATAGTTTGTGTCTCAATGTGCCATATTGCAGGATATGTCCTCAGTTTCACATTAGAGAATAACAATTCTGGTGGGCTGCAGCACAGCCTTTGCATTGTTAATAATAATAATGTCACAATGCCATGGGACAACAGATAGGCCAAAAGAGGCAAGTGCCACATAAACTAGACACGGTCAGCCTCCTCTAGAAGAAGGTAAGACTAGTGGGCCCACTTGGCCAAGGGCCGTAGTCTCCTCCTGAAATTGATGCATTTAGCACTCAAAATGGAGGCCTGCCTCCTGAAGCTCTGGAGTAATCCCATCACCTGGGTCACTCCAAACTATGGATTTCTTGATGTCCACCCTTTTGAAATGGCCAAGACTCCAGGCTTCTGAGCTGTTTGCCCTGGGAAACATTATCGATGACATCTGAAAGCCCTACAAGAACTCTGGTTGAATCAACCCACGTACTAATGAGCTCACAAACTATGGATCCTGTAAGCAAGAAAACATATGGGCTTTTACACATGTACCAACACTCTTTTAACAGAAATAATATTTCAGGCAAGTAGCTACTGAGGTTCTCAATGTTTAATGTTACTGCAGGAACTATAAAGCTATTCTTGAACCTAGGTTCAGAAAATATTTCTTACTGACAAAAATTAAGATCTAAAATATTCTAGAGTATTTTTATGTGTCATGAAGGTTCCATTATATAAGAGTTACTGTTGTCACTGTCATAGATAAGTTAGGCACAGCTTCAGGTCTGGGGGAGGTAGGAGGTGAGCAGTTGTTACACAGATGACTCTAAGATACACGTGCAATAACCATCTTTTAATGAACACTCCACCTTGCCAATTAATAAATCAGCTAGTATGTTGCTGTTGCTAACATACTTTTGCCTTACATATATCCTTGATATCAAAGGCTGCACTATGATTTTCAAAAGCATATGCCAATAGCAAAAAGTTTAAAAGAATTAGCCAGTAAATCATACCTGGTCAAGTGTGTTCACTGGAGTGCCCTTGAAATGCTTTTTTGCCTAATCACATTTCCTCTTTGTTTATTCCATTTCATCATGCAGAAGTCGTTTGGGCATTGCTCAGCCAATCCTTTGGTCCAGATCATGACAGATGGGTTTTATTATATGAAGAGTTCTTTGATATTAAGAACAAATTTTCTGAAGAGTTTCAAAACTTCATATCAGGATTTGTCAACTTGGCCTTATAATAGTTCTTTGAGATATAGCAAGAAAGGATAATGTTGATTTTACTGATATGGGAACAATATCAAGTTTTTTTTATATATATACATATACACACACACACACACAATGTAAAGCTAAGATGTTCAAGCTTTAATGGCAAAGGCCAGGTATCTAAAAAACAAGTGATCTTATTTTTCGAGATACTAAACACTTGCAGTTTTCCTGGACTTCACTAATACTTACTTTAATCAAAAAGAGACTTCATGGTGTAACTTTGGTCATCCATCCTTAATATATTTGGACAATTCCATTTGCACAAGACTTAGCAGAGATAGTTTCACTGGCTTAAGTGAAGTTACGTTACCAGGACATGTGTTTGCTACGAATTGAACTCTCTTAGTTTACAGTGCTGTTCATTCTCACACACGGTTGTCATGTCACTAAGACTCAACCTGTATTTCCCAAAAGAAAAATTTTAGTATTGATGGGAATATCTAGTGAAAGCAGCATTTCTCATTGGTAGCATGACTTTTACATAAAAATTGCAATGCAGCATAAGCAAATCATTCATCATATAAGGGTGACTGCTTCATTGCAATATTTTTTGTTCATTGAACTTTGAGTTACACATCAGTATGCCAAATCAAACCCCGGGTAGCTTTTACCTACAGTGCAAGCTTCCCACAGGGTCACAAAATCCTTCGGGTTCATTCACCTGCTCTGGCGTAAGGTCCTCCATGGGCTGCAGATGGATATCTCCTCCACCGTGGACCTCCATGGGCTGCAGGGGGACAGCCTCCCTCACCATGGTCTTCACCACGGGCTGCAGGGGAATCTCTGCTCCAGTGCCTGGAACATCTCCTCCCCCTCTTTCTTCACTGACCTTGGTGTCTGAAGAGTCGTTCCTCTCACATATTCTCACTCCTCTCTCTGGTTGGAGTTTTTTTCCCCCTTCTTAAATATGTTATCACAAAGGTGCTACCACCATCGTTGATGGGCTCAGCTTTGGCCAGCGGCGGGTCCGCCTTGGAGCTGTCTGGCACTGGCTCTGTTGGACATGGGGGAAGCTTCTAGCAGCTTCTTACAGAATCATAGAGTCATTTAGGTTGGAAAAGACCCTTAAGATCATCGAGTCCAATCGTTAATGTAACACTATCAAGTCTACCACTAAACCACCTCTACACATCTTTTAAATACCTCCAGGGATGGGCATTCCACCACTCCCCTGGCATCTGTTCTAATGCTTGACAATCCTTTCGGTGAAGAAATTTTTCCTAATATCCTATCTAAATATTCTCTGGTGCAACATGAGGCCATTTCCTTTAGTCCTATCACTTGCTACTTGGGAAAAGAGACCGACACCCACCTCACTACAACCTCCTTTCAGGTAGTTGTAGAGAGTGATAAGGTCTCCCGTCAGCCTCCTTTTTTCCCGTCTAAACCACTCCTGCAGCCCTTCCACTACCAAAACCTTGCCACATAAACCCAATACAGGCAGGAAACAGTCAGTTGTGCTGTACAGGTTAATTGCACACAAACACAAACTTAGTACTGCTGAAAATCATCTTTGCCATATTATTTTTTACTAGTTCTAGCTGAACATTTAAAATCAGATTACAAAAGTACTTGCATAGTCTAAAGCTATATCAAACCTTGTTGATACATGTTAGGAATCATAGCTTCATTTATCTTTTCAGAAATGCCAATTTGTTGACTCAAGTGTAATATAGCATATGCTGCACTTCCAGAGGGATGAATTCTACCGTCTTGGGATTTTTGCATTTCAAGCTCAGAATGTTCTGTATATCTTTACCAGGTGCATAATAGAACTGGCAGATAAATCTTTAAAAATCATCAAGGGTTTCTGTGATAGTTCCTCCATATTTATTCTGTATATATTTACTTAATAAGAAGTAAGCTTTGTTTGTGATATGTTTCTGTATAATATTAGTAATGTAAGTGATTCAGCACCCCAAAATTATTTGTCATATAACTTACGAAACTGAACATGAGTTCACAGTTTTTGAAAAATATCTGTCACTGTCAAAATCCTTTTATTTGAAAGCCCCTAAAGGATATAAAACTGTATTTACTTCTACTGAATTAAGATTATTCTCCAATGCATTGTAATTCTGCTTAGGAGTTAGATACATGGCAAACTAGTACAAACTAAAACTCCTGTGTTTGTGAAATTTTACAACTTTAGAGGCAGTGGCTAGGAAATCATTACCAGGATGAAAAGTGCAGGACTGCTCTGTTTTATCTACACAAGATCAAAGGAAGACACATAAATGAAGAGTGATTCTGAAAATGTGGCATGATGCTTTTATTTCAACTGTCATCATCCATCGACCACCATAGAAATGTTCCAGATAGTTATCTACATTCATTTATAGTTTCAGAGTCTCAGTATTTTGTCTAGCCAAATCTGATAGAAAACTTCAGGATACATAAGCAAGTATGCTGCATTAGGTTGCTAGACGTGAAGCAATCAAAGATCATTTTTTTTGTTCCTATGGGGAAAGAGAAGAAAAACGGGTTTAGTTTGTTCAAACTATGGACTGAAAAAATGCTTAGGAGTTCCACAGCCCAGAGAATGTAAATGGGAGCAAGAGTGCAGGTGGGAAAGAAAAGCTGTCAAGGATTTTTCGTTCTTCCCCCCAGACTCTGCAAGGCATGCTGTCTTTGTGAAGGAGGCATTAATAATGTCTTTAATAGCCTTAAATAATGAAATAGGTAGTCTTTACTCACTATGATAAGGTCTACTTCTGTTCACTCTAAGTTGCCCTATTAATTAGCAATTTGTTTCATTACTGCTATATTGCTTATTTTTATGGGAAAAAATGAAAAAAGGGAAAGAGTGGATTCAATGTCCTTTATGAACAGTTGTGTGTGACTATCACAGACATCAGGTGAAACTAAACAGTACAGTACATATTCGTATTTGTAGCACTAATATACGTGTTTTTCCTTCAAAAATCTCTGAACCAACTAGTTTTTGTCCTTGCCTTTTTGCTAGCAAAATCAGTGGAATTTTTTCATGCCATTTCTTATTTAAAATCTAAGTAATCCACCATGTTTTATCCAGCCTTGCATAACCAGACATGTCCTTACGAGTGATTTTAGAATGGGAGGAAAAGTACAGAGAATGGTTGGACTAGATGCATTTTATATTTCAGTATTGTACAAATAAGATATTAAATGACCATTCTATTCAGAGATATATCAGGCCTACACATGTGAACAATTTTTCATTTTTTTATATTGTACCCATATTCATATTGTCCTTGAACAAATTTGTTTTATGAGAGGAAAAGAATCTTTTAAATAGTGCTTCTGGAGTGATCTTATAAATCTTCCTTCTTCCCCTGTTTTAGTGGTTGTTGTTTTTCTTGGCCTGTGTATGGCTGTGAAAAAATCTGTCATTTCCTGATGAGCGTGGGATACAAAGTGACAGAACAGAGTTAGACAAGTCAGGTAGCAGCAAAAAACCAGAATTTTGCCATATCTCTCCTAGATGTGCCTAGAGTTGGGAGAAAAAGTTATTTAAAAAATAATCAAGTTCCTGCAACTTTATTCTGTGTGGGAACTGGGTTTATCTGCAATGTTTGTAACAATAATGTGATTCGATGCCTCTGATTATTTAGGTTTCATTAATTTGGACTATTATGACTTTTGACTAACCCTGTGTTCACTGTAATATCTTGCCTTCTAGCGTTTTTACGACCTTTTTAAATGTTAATCAATAAAATGCAAGGGGAGCAACTCATGAAAACCATCTTGGCCTCACGTTAGACAAGGTGTAATCTGCAGGTCCAGGCAGGAATCAGTGCTCACTTCAGTTGTTCTCCTGCAGCTCTCACAGCCAGCGCTGCCCTTAGAGACATCCCCACCTCTTGTTCCCAGACCATTTCACCGGCTCACAAGCTTGTCTGGGTTGACCTTCACTAGCCATCACTCACTCATGTGCCCACCTGCACTTGCCACAGCACCACGTACACATGGGCCCTCCCACCCATGGTTTGACCCCCGTGGCTGCACTCACACCCCATGCACACACACATGTGCACACAGCATAGACACCTCTCACCCAGGAAAGAGTTAGAAAGTTATTTAATAAGACAGGACAGACTGTGCTGGTCAGGTGCAGGGCAGGGCCAGAGAAGCATACTGACCAGCAAACTATTTATGCATGACCAGCCCTTTTTAATCTCCTTACCTTTCCATTTTCCCACACTTGTTCTTTCCCAGATCACCTAAACACCTCCCTTTTCCTGCCTTTTGTTCCTTCCCTAAACATCCCATAATAGTTCATGCACAATCCCAAAATGTTCTTCCCCTGAATCCTATAAAGTTTCCCACACCCCTCGGCAGCAACTGCCCTTAATCCAAAAGGTGAGCTGCAGAGCTGCCCCCCATGGCTCATGGGGATGAGTGTCACACCTGGAGACTGGGGCTGAGGATCTCCTGGGACAGCCCTGGGAGGAGCCCAGACAGGGTGTTCATTCCTCTGAGTCCTTAATTTTGATTCCCACCTGCCCCTGTGCTCCTCAGGGTTTATGGAGATGGGTCTCTGATGGGCTGAGGGTGCCTGTGATGGGCCTGGGAGTACCCAGGGCAGGGCATTACCTTGGGCTCCTCCACTGTTGTCTCTCTGTGCTCCTCTATGGGAGTGCAGACAAGCTTTTATCACAAAACCTAACAATCTAAACTTGCTTCGTTGTGTATTGCTCCTTTTCTCTTACTCCAGGATACAAGAAAAACGGTAGCCTTAACTGAGACCTAAAAGAAAGTATCCAGATCAAATTGTACTGGGGCCTTTGCAAAATGAGGTAACATATTATGTTTCAAAACAGCAGACATCTCAAGTTGCTATGCTGAATTTTATAATAATACTCTTAATATTTAAAAAATTGAGCAAAAGGACAAAAAACATTCAAGCTTGTGAAACTCTTTAAGGTTCATTTAAAATAACACACCCTGCCATTGTATTACCTTTTATTCTTGACTTTACCAGCCCATCTTGTCTTTTTCTACTTGAATGAGCTTCACAACTTTAAAAAAACCCACCTCTTGTTTTTAAAGTGCTCTCTCTTTTTCTTTATGTTACATTTCTAACCTATTTGCTATTTCCAAATGAATTCTGTAGCGATTGCAAAAAATCCCAAGCCCATACACAGACACCTGAGCTCCTGGAGGACAGAAGGCTGAGGTGGGGCATGGAAGACAGGAAGCGAATGTGAAAAAGAATGGGTAAGTCTGGCTCATCCAGACTAAAATCAGACTTTATCAGATTGGGATATGAGCCTAAACAAGCAAAACATGAAGACTTGTTTTAAGAGTGATGTTAATATTTTCATTCCCACTGTTTTGTAGGTCTACTTTCCATCTATTTGTTCTTTCACCCATTTTTTTCACAGATTTGAGTTTTCATTGCAGTTTGAGCTGCGGTGAATGAGAGGCCCCACTAACATCTTGGAAATGTAAGATGGCTGCAGATCATATGAACTGTAATGATTAAAAAACAGCTATTGTGTATATTGTAGTATGATGATTGTGGCACAATCATACCATAATAACTAATTTGATTAATAAAATATCCAGTTAATTGTGTTTTGAGTCAATAAAGTACTGGAACTAGCACCTAGTGAAATTACTGCACAACTGCACTGTGCTGCTCCGATCAGACCCCCAAAGGAGTGTAAGTAAAGAAATATACTTTGTATAGAAGAGGTGTCATCGGAGTACAGTTAAGAGCCATAAGCAAAGCTTTGTCTCTCATTTTTTCAAGACTTGACATCATGACACCTTAAAGTGCAAAGGCACTTCCACTGAAAGCCTTAAAAGGCTCAGAGCAGATTTTGAGATTGGTGCCTTACATTTGTTAAAATAACAGGCATTGAGACTGTTTAACTGGTACAGTAGAGAAATGGTATTTTAACCCTGAGCAGCAGTTGAATCAAGTGAAAAAGTAGCTGACACATTTTTAAGTGTAGTTGCAGGTGAAAAATGCCCTTTTTCTGTTGTATTTCAGCTCAGTTTCTGTTTAAAACTCATTGCTGTCTATGAAAGTAAATGACCCATGTAAATGTTGTGTTAGTGGGCTAGAATAACCTACATCACTTCTCTGAAAAAATACAGAGATAATTTAATCATCTGAAACATTAGTTTTGCTCCAAACATTATGTAGTATTTCTGCTAGTTCAATTTACAGTATCTGGATAGAAATCTGAACAGTGAATCTTCTGCAAATAAGTTGGTTTAGACCTAAATTTTAAAAGATTTTAATACTCTTCCTGCCTGTTATAAGGTAATTAGAAGGCCCTTGGAGGGATTTCTATAGTAACTAGATTTAAGTTCTTTTCTTTTTTTGTAAGATAATTACTTTTTTTCCACTCTCTTTCTAGTTTTTCACACTTTTCATTCAATTTCAACCTTCTTCAGGAACTTCATGACCATTTAAATGATAGGAGAAATCATCTTAGTAAGTACCCAATTGTAGATCCAGTCCACCTAATCTATCTGAAATCTGAAATCCAAAGAGAACCTTTTTTTGGACAGAATTGGAATATGTTGGTGGGCCCACCAACGCATGTAGAGCATCCAGGAGTAATACAAAACTTGCACAAAGATGAGCTGTAGACATTCTGGTTTGTTGTTCCAGCTGACACAAATTAAGAAGGTGTAACATGGTATAGTGAATTTTTTTCCTCTTAGAACTTGAAACATATTTAGTCCTTATACTGGCAGTGAAACCATACCCATATGTTACTGGATGTGTCCTTGATAAAGTTTTTCACACACAAGAAAACTCAGGTTCCAACCTACAAAGAGATGTTTTGGCACAGGAAGAATAAAAGGTGGATTTGGTTAAGGAACTGAGCAGTCACAGCTGGCTTTCTTATTTAGTTTGTTACAAACCAAAACATACTTCCCTCTGGGCAACAAGATTGTCCTGGACATTATGTGGAGAATAAAACGAGTGTTAACGTACTCAACAATATCTGAAGACCAGAGCACTAAATATAACAAGGGCAATTCTAAGCATGCTTGCCTTCAGATACCGTGGTTTGTCCAAGGAACTTAGTAGCACAAGCCATGTAGTACTCTACTACATACAGCACAGTTATGCAAGTGCTACACATCACACAATCATACTGGCAGGTATACAGCCCTCATCTAAACAGCCTGCCATGATTCCATACAAATGCCAAAAACAACCCAGGAGCTCAATCTCCCTCCTCCTGTCAGTTGACACTGCTGAGCTCAGAGAATGTCATCTAATTTACTCTTACAGAGAGGTCTAGCAACAGAGATGACAAAATGTTTTGGTGCAAAGCTTGCATCTTCATCATGGCTCATGGACCAAGCCTAAAACCCTGGTAGAGCAGGCAAATAACCTCAGCCCACATCAGTAAGAAATGGAGGGCTGAACAAACCTACAGTGAAAGGTAACTTGCTTGGCACACCACTTAACCAGTAATAACAAAGCTTCAAATTAGGAGAGGTTGGAGTAAATGATGATGGATGCTTTCAGGAAATCAATATTCCTTTATTATACTCCATTTGAGATCAGTATTTAGATGCAGCAATTATGTCAATTATTGTGGAAGCAGACCTGCATGTTTAATTATTTAAAAAGCTGGCTTGATCTATTAGTTCTTGAGTTTCCTAAAAAGTTCTTGCAGGGATGAAGATGAACAGTTCATATCTCCAATTTTTTTCTTTTTTGGTATCAACTAAATATCTCTATACTGATATAATTTCATTTTTCTTTATTACTGTAAAAGAAAAAAAAAGCTCCAGCTTTTTATAATCAAAATGGCATTCTCCTTAAACTAAATCTGGTTTAGGGGGCTAGATAAATGTTTTAAAAATATTGCATATACAAAAGAAACACTCCCAAGCTCTGAACCCATGAAAGAAGGAGGAATAAAAGGAAATATATCTCATTGTTACCATAAAACAAATGTGTAAAGAGAAAAAAAGGGGTTCTATGTCCCACCATGCATTCACATTGTGCTTATACAAGACGTAATTCTTCTAAGTGTCATCCTCCACAGTCCCTAGAGAAGATGCCTGCATGTAACTGCAATTCATCTCCTCTGGGACAGATATGTTCTTCCCCTGTTCACACCATAGGAGGCCTTAAAGGCTTCTAGGCTTATTGAGAGAGTGATTAAGCTGACTGACTTCCTACAAGGCATACAGAAGTCACCATATCCAAAGTAAACCCACCACTCCTCTTTCATGCTTCTGTAAATGGCATTTTTAATGCTTTACAAAAAAACCTTGTTATCAGGAAAAGATGATGAACACTCCTGTAACAAGAGAACTCATGGGACAATAGGATCACAGCTTTCCATGCTGAAGAAGAGTCCACTGAGGATGGTATACCTGACACACCGCTTTCTTCCCCAGCACAAGCCAAGAGGGTAACAAGTAAAAGAAGTCATCACCTTGGCACACACTCTCGAACTAATCCAAACACCAAGAATCACATCTTGCTTGTTGTATTTTAGATGAATCACAGCCCAGAACTACTATGTTATACACTACACTTAATCAGATATATTATTCCTGAAAATTTATCAATGAAGTTGAACTATCCCTTTTAGCTATTTATACATTGTTCATAAAAAATAATAAAAAAAAGAGGGATGTTTTACTCATTAATCAAAAAAGGCTGCTCTGTGTAACTGGTGGTCATCTGTAGCTAATTGTATTTCATTCTTCCTTGGGCAAGCCTCCATTGATTAAGCACTAAATAAAGCCTTCCATATAGGCTCAGTAATACCATTGTGAATACTGTACATGATGCATGTAACACTTAATTTTGATATAAAGCTACATGGTACGACAATGCCCTCTCCCATTATCTTTCTTTTCAGCTAAGGACTAATTTCTGAACAGCATGAGGGTCACTGACTTCATATGGATTCTCCTGAACCTGATGTTCACATGAACAAAGAAAGATTAATCACTTGGCTAGAGGCTTCAGGAGAATCCATATAACAATGGCAGAGCAAACCTCCATACGTAAAAAAGATTGCTAAATTGACACTTCAGATGTAAAATGGAAATTAAGGTCTTTCTTGGGTTTTTGCTAGCTTTAAAATCTTGCCATTCCAGGTTTCTTTAACTGTGGTACACAGAATGTTTAGTTTGTTTTTTATTTCCCTGCTCTTCTTTTTTTCTAGGTCATGCATTTCATTATTTCCCAGCATTTCAACTCATTTCTGCCTGCTCTGCTTATGTAAGGAAGTAAGACTGGTGCCACATATCAAGGGCAGAACTGAAAGCCTCCCTTCTCTGGGTATAAGTAGAGGATTCCCATTATCAAAATGCTTGTGGCTATAGTAGTGTCTGCTTCCGTCCCAGCTCCTACACAAGAACGAAGTAAATCATATTATACAAGAGCAACAAAATAAATTCTTTGAGTTAAGGGTATGTGACTTTTACCAGAAGTATAGCCTGAAGCAGAATAATGTTCACAAGTTCCTGGAACACACTCGATCTAAAAGAGACAAAGTAGGCAAGAAGAAAAACAACAGTGTTATCCAAATGAATACCTTTGGGGAAAACAGAAGAAGTGTTTGTGTGCATCTTCCAGTTTCTGAGTGTATTTGAGCATGTGGACCAGTAGCATGAGCTGTCATGAGACCAGAGGGAGGAATCATGACTGTGTCAAACTTGGTCTTCATCACTGCTGGTAAAACAGTATTCCTACAAGAAGAGACCTAGAGATATCACACCACATTTTCTTCAATATTCAGTAATATTAAAGGTTATCTGGCCTGTTCATACCATACTGTGCGCACTTGTTCTTCAGTTGTACTATTATGGCTGTGTGCAATGGTTCTGGGCAGGTGAAGGACAGACACTGGTTTACATGCAGCGGTAACAACAATGAGGCAGATTTATGTCTCCAGGCCAGCCCAACTGTGGAGCAGGAACTTGCCATGTTGCTTCACAACAGCTCCAGTCAGTCATGGCATAAACAGGAATGGGAATTTTGCATACAGAAAGGATTTAACGGTATCCTGCTGACTGCTGTGGCCACTGCAGTTATTGTTCCGGCTGGGTTTGAAGATAACAGCTAGAAAGAAAGAGACTCACAATTCTCTTTGAGTCAAGCAAAATCTTTACGCAGCAAAAGCTGGTCTCAATCATCAATCTGCATACTGGACATGCCTTTCTTTATGGAGAAATTGTTTGTTTATTTAGCATGTCAGATGATTAGATCTCCATGTGTGCTACTACTCTGCAGTACATGGGCTACAGCTTTCCTGAGGGATATAGGGAAAAGCTGGAAAAAACATTTGCTAAGACTGGTCTTATGTGTGTAAACAGAACAAGTTATGCTTAGAAAAGAATTAGACTTCATATTACTAGTTTATCCTCCATGAAGAAGCAGACTTACTGACTGTGACAGCTGTTAGTTGAAAAGCAGCCTTAATTTAAGTCCCGAGATGTGAGTGCACATAGAAAACATTGAAGCTGCACTCCCCATCTTTGCCCTTCAAAACACCACTTCTGTAGCATCTGAAATATAGTCAGGAAACTCATGTGATCACAGTCTGGATGGGTATCACTGCTACTGTTATATTTTGTGCAAGCTGAAGGAATTTGAGTCCTCAGGCAACTCTTATTAAAATAAGTGCTTTCTGTTCTGCTAACTGGTGAAGTTGTCCACAGCCCAAAGAGGGAAAACAGCATGAAAATTGAACTACATTTTACTTTGAGAAGTGGTCTTTCCTGTTAAGTACCAAATTATAATGCAGAACAGAGTGTGGAACTTCGCACTGCTGTGTCCTATAAAATACTCTTTCTACAGAGGAAGCTAATCCCCACTGTTTTCAAGTTGACGTTGATGTGAGCAATAAATCTGACACGCACAAACAGAATTTAGAAAATTATGATATATCATTATTTTAAAACAGAGATCTAGCTAAAATAATTTAAGAGCAAAGACATCTTGAAGATCTTGTAAAAATGGGTTACTAAATTATGTGGTTGCATATATGGAAAAAGGTGTTTTTCTCTTAGCACATCTCCACTGCCTGTAAAGAATAATCATTAGTCTTGTGAGGTATGAACTAGTACAATGTTAATGATTTAGAGGATGTTTGAGACTGTTTCTCTTCTCTGTAAATCCAGTTTAGGGGGCCCTGTCCTTCCTCCAGCCTTCCACTTGCTTCCTATCTCAGTTTATGCTGCTGCAACTCAGGGCTAATGGCGTGTTTTCATTGTCCTTCATGAAATGGTCATCACATGATGGCCTTAAAAAACAGTAAAACAAACAGCAGAACAAAACAGGGTTTTTATCTAAGACTGCAACAAACTGAGCGAAAAAACTGATCTGTAAGCAAAGATGTTATAGGATTTGCATCTCATTGCATAAGCTGTTAAACCAAACCACATTTTTATTTCAGGGATGGCTTGGTTTTTAAATACAGGATAAAAATACAGTAAGCCAATTCTAAAATGACTTGTTTTACAAAGCTAGAGGTTCTTTGTTGCTAAAATTAGAGTAGAACCCTGAAGACACAAACAGCAAGCGTTTTAAGAAACAGGTAAGAGATGGAGACTTTAATGTAAGTGCATCAAGCTGCACTGCAGGAAGGCAGGGTAATGAAGTTGTACTGATTTTCTGCAGCAGTGAAGAATGTCACCATACAATACTGCTCTGACCAAGATAGTCTCTGTAACACTTTTCTGCAGTAATTTGCTTTGGAAAGGACAGAGCTTTTATTTTATCTTGGGACAATGTGGTGCATGCCATTCAAATCTTTTTGAATTATTTGGTTATATGTCACATGCCACACTGCAACAACATATTCTAATAAAAAATTATATAGTTAATTATTTTTGATGTATCTAATAATATGCGTACAACTATCTAGCTTTTTATTAGACTCCTTTATGCTTATGATCCAAATACTAGGTTATGTTTAAAATATATAATCTCAGATACACCGTATTACCCTTAGTTTCCATAGTGTTTGTCCATTTATGGCACACATGTCTTTGTGCCATTCATTTCAAGGAAAATCTTGTTTTCACTCAATTTCAAAATTAGGAAAATAAAAAAATATTCTTTTCTTCTAAGTGCTTTAAATTTCCTCAGCCATGACTTGAAGGTGATACCCACAAGAGATTTCTAAGCCATAATTACTGATTGCAAAAACCTTTTTAAATAATTTGAAGAAATAGGCTGTAGAAATATTGTCATTATTAGACATGTATATCAAATGCATATTATATATATAATATTAGCCATTATTGAAGGTACACAAGGGTGTTTCTTGTTAATTCGACAATGTTCCTCTGTTTAAATGTGTGTCTGGATATCACATCATAAATCATCCTGTAAGTTTAGCACAGCTTCAGCTTCAGGACTCTTCACAACTGTTTGTAGATCAATTTCTGTTTCCAGGGACCCCGTGACACTTTCTAGCTCAGCCATAGCCTCAGCTCCATGCCCTGTTGGTTCTGTATGACTGTGCCCCCAGGCACAAAGTAAAAAAATAAAGGGGAGGTGAGGAAAAGAGAGAAAAACACCTACTGAAGCAAACACACCCTTGTCATGGGGGGAAAGGGAAGACACTGGATGGGTCAGGAGAGGAATGGGAGCATCCCAAACTTCCCAGGGATGGAGGGCAAGCGCAGAGGGAAGAGCAAAAAGTCACTGCAGCTAAGGAGCGAGGGAGCATACAAGGGAAGCTGATGGGATGGAAGAAAGTCCAGGACCCAGCTGGGGCTGTGCAACCTCTTCATCAAGCTGCCGTTGTCTCACGGCTGGGTGGAGAAGGGAGCTGAGGCAAATCCCGGGCTGGGGGCTGTTCTGGGGGCTGTGGTGCTGGAGCAGGTTGTTCTCGAGCATGCTGCTCGCACCACTCCCCGCCGCCTTGCCTCTGTGTAAGCCTGCAGGTGTGCAACAACCGTACTGAGTTAGCTGGATTCCTGTGAATTCATGAGGGGTGTTTCAAATGAAAATGAACAGCAATGGACAAAAAATTAATTCTCAAGCTGCCATAAACTAAGAGCTATTCTCAGCATTTTCACTAATACCTTAATCCGTATAATCAAACTCACAAACCATAAAATGGACCAAACTTTGGCCTGAGATGAAAACCTAGTTTCACAGGCACAGTCTATGCATAATTAATGACTGACTAATCTGTCAAGCACTGTGATCAACTTCAGTCCTATGTCTAGGGTTCCCACCGAGAATTGGATCCCACTCACTGGATCTTAATGCTAAACTGAGGCTAGAATATGAAGCTAATTACTTGCATTCATTTTGATATGAAATTCCATATGAGTTTCAAAAATCTTATTAATGTAGGACTTGTAAGAACCTAATTTTTTATTATAATAATTTAATATTATGCTTATTAATATAGCTGCAAGTAAAAAGAGAGAATATTCTAATCATAGATTTATATACTGTATGTTGGTACATATTTGTGCTAAGGGCTGTAGAAATTACTATAAGAAAGTAGATGGTGTACAGTGAGGAGCAAGCCACCTCACCTAATGTTCAGTTCTTCTATGTGAGCTTCTAAAACTTACTAAGAAAACAGCTACACAAGAAGTTTACTCACTGTGTAACTAATATACATGAAAAATAATTTTGGAGGATCAGGCCTTCCATTACTGACCATAGGATTTTGCCTAAATAACCCTCAAATTAAGAAGTAAAAAGAAGTTACTAACTGAATAATTTATAATGAATTAAAGGAAAAAGTAATCCAAGATTATTGGAAAGATAGGGAGAAGATAAGTATTGAAAGAAATGCAGTTAAACTATTTTGAAGTTCAATTAAGAGACTAGTTATAAGACTTACATTAAAAAATTGATACATTTGAATTGTTTTCATCTTAAAGGCAAGTGCTAAAATTGGAAGGCATGAAAATAGACATAGTGATATTGTTGGTACTATGGGTGACTAAGCAGAAAAAGAAAAAAAATCTTAAAGAAATTCAATGAGTTCAACTTGAAATTTGTGAAAATTTCTCACAAGATGTATTAAAGCAATATTCAGAGTCCTGTTCTTTACAGGAGTTTTTTCAGTATGTATTATGTATTAACATAGTCCCCATTCTATCTGTACTGTATTCTCTATGCCTCTTCAAGACCTGGACAAAGAATTGAGGAATAACGTTTCCTTAAATGTTCAAGATTATCACTATTATTGGTTTCTTTTACAACTGTAAGCCCAAGAAATCTGAATCTGGACTGTCACCAATGTGTTGATTTTGCTTAGAAGTTAAAAAGATGGGTTTCATAACCTTCCAAAAAAACCATGGCCCCAATATTCACAGCTCTCCATCATTTTCTGTCTACTTTACGTCTCTTATGCGGACCTCCACATCAGTTTATAAGGGCTCTTCATCTGTTTTTCAGAAACAGACAATTTAACAGCAATTGTTAAAGTGCCTCACAGATGCTGAGATTTTCCAGTACTCACTTTTTTGTTTTGGTTTGGTTTTTTAACTATATGAATGAAGGTGAAAAGTGTGCATTTGACATTGGTCTGTGGCAAAGCTAACATCAATTAATACCCCCTGCCATGTCTCTCCATAGTGCCCTGCAGCATAACAGATGTATGTTGCATATCATAACAACTCTTCATTCTTCCTGAAAATTAAGCATAACCATGCCAAAAAGCTTCACAGTAAAATCAACCTAAGCATTTGCAAGTAGGAAAAGAATCAATTTAGCAAAACGAGATACTTGCCCAAAAAACTGTTCCCTTTTTGTATAGTCTCTGAAACAAATGTGGTTAAGCAAACAACCTTAAGGTGATATGTCCTTATTTTTATGTCCATTTAAAATACATTCTGCTTGAGCATCATCAGCCAAAAATGTGCTCTGTTCATTTCAAGATTTTTGGATACTGCACTGATTGATACTGCTGACACAGCCTAAAAAAAGCTTGTTTTTCATTTTTTGGCTATTTACCACTGGCAATTGACAGCACTTTGGGCCAGCTCCAAAATCTGTCAAAGCCATGAATAATCCATCTCCTTGCTCAGTTAATAGCTTGTTCCCTTTCTATTTTCTTGCACCAATTCATATGCAGACTGTTCTCCAAGCCTGACAAGTGGGGTAACTTCAGCAGCAGCAGCAACAGCACCAAGAGGTGGCCCATTTGAGGTCTACTCATCCCCAGATAACACTTGGAAAGAGCATCTTCTGTGATCCCATTTAATAAGCCCACTCCCCAGCCTGTAAGGCCCCAAAGCATCTCTAAACATCAGAGCCAGAAGCACAGACAAATGGAGAAAGCACCTGGCTTCTCTCTACCCAACCTGTTCATGGAAGTTGAAGGAAAGCCAACGGCCAAGGAGAAGCAAAGACATAAGGTCCTCTCAGCAGAGCAACCTGGCCATGGAAAGCAGAGAGAAGCATTGCTCCCCAATAGCCCCAGGAAAACCTGTGAGCAGAACTTCAGATATCTGAGCTGGCAAGGCTTTTTTTTATAGGTAAAGACTTTAGGATGCATTTTAACAATTTGTCTGAAAACCTACCCTACAGCATTTGTAGTGACTGAAATCCTGTTCCCATGTCATGAGCTTTTCTTTAAGATCCTTTGGAATGCAATATTGCCATCTGTTTTCTGTTGTTAATGGAGCTACCAAGATTTGTGTGGCTCCACATGGGATACTTTCTCAAACTCATTGAGGCACGTTGCAGATTGATATACTTATAAGCCAAGCGTCAGCCTTTAATTAACTCAACCTGCAAGTGCAGTGTTAGGATAGGATTCAGAGCATGCCCATATGTGTGGAACAGGAAAGTTGGTAGCTGCCTTCCTTGGAAAACTGAGCAGACATATGGGGAGTAGATTGGTAGGTGGTTGGTATCATGAATTGCTACAGGTGTGGGATGGATACATGTGTGGGAGGGAATCTTTGCGAGGCTTGCTTGGTAGCTGTAGGATGAAGATAACTTGGAGTAACTGAGTGCTCTGGGAACTGGAAAAAATCTGCTGGAGGGATTGGGTGCTGCATTTGTTCTGTTTGGCTTCTGGAGAACTTGGAGGTGGTGAGAGGGAGCGTTAGTTTTGCATCCCATGTAATGTTGCTACCACCCTCACAGAGACTGCTGTTGCTTCTTACTGCCCCTTCACAGCTGGGATTCACAACAGAAACATCACTTCTGAAAAAATAGCTCTCAGAAAGCAATTCTGCAGCTCAGGATATGCATTAAGATGTATGGCAGGCCATGTCTGTCACTTGTGCATCACAGCAGTAATATAGCACTGCTGCCAGTTCCTTTGCTGCAAAAAGCAAAGAGATTGGGAGTCTTGCTGGCGCCGGTTCCTCTCTACAGCCATAGGAGGTTACTTCTGTTGCTGCACAGAGGCAAATGCAAAAGGTGCCAGATAACAGTTTTTGGCCCTTTTCCTGAATCATTATAAACCATATCTGAATGTGAAGTTTTATTTTGCTTCAGGAAAAAAGAGTAGTGTTCTTTCATTTTGAAGCCAGGACACAAGTTTCCTTATTATGTGGCTGTTTTTGTTTCTGGATAAATCAAGATTGTGGTTTGATATATTACACAATCACTTCCCCACCCTGCCCTCCGCCCATGCTTGAGGGCTCCAAACCAGAGCACAAAGCTTGACAGACAGTTCTCTGCACCCACTTAGCTCTATCAAGACTCTTCCTATCTTGAGTAGTTTGCAAGTTCAGGTCCAGCCTTTGAATTTAGAACACTCACATTGGATTGACCTGGAATAAGGTGGCAAGCAGTAATGAACACCTCTGCCAGTGTATGCCTTTAGCCCTTAAATTAGATCTGTGACATAGAAGCAGCTTAGACCAGTGCCTCCAGTGCCACAGGGACTATCCAGCCAGAAGCTTTCCTCCACCAAGATCCCTACATGGTGCTGAAGGAACTTTAAGAAATTATTCCAGAGCCCTGGAATATGACCTGTAATGGTGCTGGCAGATCTATAGACATGCTGTCTTCACAGTAACAGTGGTGTTTTGTTTGCATGGCTTTTGTCTTTTGGATATGCTAATATTGGAGTTCATGTGCGTTTTGCAAAGATAATGCAAATAACCTAAATAAAACCTCTCTTTTCTCTTTTTTTCCCCAAATAGTAATGCTTTATATTAAATGGGGGGGAAAAAAGATTTTTTTTTTAATATATATACTGGAGGCACTTTCAATGATTAGGCAAATTTTCAGACCTGTAATTCAAACCAGTCATTGATGTTTGAACAAAGTAAGATTGTAGTCAGTACTGTTGCAAGTGGACACTCACTATAATAATACAGTCTTGATTTCTGATTTCTCTCTCATATTGGGTAGAAAAGTTCTTATGGAAAAATATTTCCTCGAACTTCAAATACTGAAATATAGCCATTGTTGCTGATTACAAATGATTGTGCTGTAATTAGAACTTTTTTTTTTTTTGGCTAGGCACTTGGGTCACAAAGTGTGACAGTTAGCATGTGAGGTAAAGTCTCTTACTGTCTTTGGGGTCTCAGCTGGCCTGCTGTATTCTGATCTTAGATCAACCTATTATCCTATCACTTTATGAAATTCCTATTTAAATCTGCTTTTCCAGCAGAATGGCAGGGCTATATTATATAATTTTCCATTACATTTTCTGTTCTGCCAATTTAGACATGATTTATCTGTAGGTGTTATTTCCAGATGGGATGGCTCAGCCCTACAGATCAGGTGTAAAATGTAACAACAAAACTTAAAAAAAGAAAAAAAAATCCTCAACCAATCCTTCAGAACTTGTAAGATTTCCCTGAAATTAGGAAAAATACTCACAAAAACAAATAGATTGTGGATTTGTTTAATTTTAATCCTTTTCATGTGCAGGGAATGTTTTTCTTTTGGAAAGTCTAGCTAAGTTCTTAAAGCATGAAATGACTTTGATCCTATTGGAAGAGTTCTTCTTATGCAGGCATCTATCACATTTTCCCAGTTCCCCAAATTCTGTGCAAATAATTTTCTGTTGTCCCCACCTTATGCAGTTAATTACCCTCACAGGTGTTTATATCTGCTTTCCCAGCATTTGCCAAGATTCCCCTCACTCTTTCTCCTCCCAGACCTGGTGCTAGAGGTGGAGTGAATGAGAGCATTATTCACAGGAGATGGTCAGCTCTACCTTCTCCACTGTTCAGATATTTTCGTATTCTTGAAGAGATGACATGTCCTGCTTTCTACAGTAGCCCTGGTAAAGTGCTCTAGGAAGCAAAAAAGTTTGGAAGACAACCTTTCAGATTGGATTCTCCTAGAAATGCAACACATACCTGGGGGAAAGTCTAAAGAACTTGATATTTATTTCCTCTCCCTTCTGAAATGAGAACTTCTGAAAAGTGTAAGGCAAGAAGTGTCCACAATTTCACTTCAAATTGAACTACTTCCTCTTGGCTTGGTGAAATGACATGAAGGGCTTAATTTCAAGCTATTGTAATGTTAATCTGTATCTTCCCTGGTGGCATGTTACCCTTGAGGAGGAAGGTCATAACTGGATTAAAATAGAGATTCCCAATGTGTCAGACATTGTGGCCAGACAACAGTGCTCACTATGCACCAAGAATCTCACCACTCCTGCGATGCTCTGGAAATCTTCACAGTCATGTGTGGGAGTTGTAGCCTGACCCCAGGGAGAGATCAGACAGTGGAAATACAGGATGCATAAGGCAACACAGAAAACATTCTGGTTAGGATCAAATCAAGCTGAAATGTAGTATTTTGCTAAGAGCTTTCGGATGGAAAATCAGGGCTTCAAAAATTTACTAGGATGAACTGCACTTAGTACAAACAGCTTGTTGCATCAGTAAATTATTTCAGCAGAAAATCTCAGCTGGCTCTAATCACGTCTTTTACACACATTTTCTTTGTTTTCTTGAGATGCAAACTCAACTATTTATAAGAAGATGATGGACTGCTTGCTCTGCGTAGGTATTTTGGAGGAGAACTGGAAGACCAATGGTAACATTTCTGCCATTGGTAATGGCAAAAATTGTCAAAAAATAGTAATTAAGCATTGAGCCCTTTGGTCTATGTTTAGGTTTATGTTTGGTCTATATTTAGGTACATTAGTGCAGAATCCAATTTTCTGTATATGCTGGATGAACATTAAGTAGCTTTCACTAAGGCCCCAAGCATAGGTTTCATTAAAATGTTGTTTATCAATTTTTTTTCTTTTCTGCAGGTCACAAAGAGTCCCTGCTTTAAAAAACACTTTGTTTTTCTCATCACTGTGAGCAGTTGTTTACTACCATCCGTTCCAGACAAAGTTACATTTCTATAATTGATAAAATGAGTCATAACACACAATATAAAATTTATTAAACACAATGTAAATCTTACTTGCTTCATTGTCATAACTATTCTTGAAAACGGAGTAGAAATAAGAGGTATTTTTACGAAATTGTAGGGTTTTTTAAATTGTGTCTGCTGATTTTAGTGAGCAAAATACATTTTCAGTACAGTTAACATTTGTTAGCCTTGGTGATCTAACATAGCTGTGTGAGAATTAACTGGATGTTACCAATAGACGTGCTAAGCAGTAGAATTATCAGAATTTCAGATACAAAAATACTTGTATTGTCCAGAAGCAAAAGAGTTCAAGTCTCATGGTCGACTGTTCAGATTCACAATTAGCACAGCCACAACTATTTGCGTGAAAACTAGAGAGAGAGAAAGTTTGGAAATTTGCCGCATTATTTTCTAAGGTTTTTTTAGAGAATGGTTCTTGATATAGCAAAAGTAATTGTATCCAATCTACTTTAAGTGGACTGAGATAAAACAGCTTCAGAAATAATAACTAAATGTATCAAATGTAGAATTTAACACTCTCACAAGGCCTTCTTTCATGTCTAACTGAGGCTATATTTATCACTCCTGCTCTTTTTGAAGTAAAAAATACATCAGATTTGAACTGTACATTTTCTTATTCAGCTCTAACAGAAGCAAAGCACAGATGTGGCTCTGTGCAGAGCCTCTCTCCGGTGCCAGGTCGTTAGTATTCAGAAGAGGAGAATTAGTTTTTAGAAAGAGTTTATTTATTCTGACAAGGCAAGCTGATAAGAAACATTCCAGTAGAGGAAAGACAAAAATAAATGAAGGAGAAAAGATTAGATGGTGACATTTCATCCTTGAAAGCAGAGTATTTTTACAGGATAGCTATTATCATTAAGTTACACCCAAATAAGAACAGCTATTAACAAAAGCACTGAAAGTTTAATTAAAGGCTACAGAGAGTTTAATTTAGCAAAAGTAGTATGCCGCTTTCCTAAAGCCACAGGAGCAATGATCTGGGGGGAAGGGAAGCTGTGCAGAAACACCTCTCATCTCTTCACTGTAAAAATCACAACGCATCAGCTTCTAAAATGGGGCCTTGCAATGACAGAAATAGAAATAAATAGCAGAAGAGAGAATAAGCTGAGCATTTACTGAGCAGGAATGAGTGCTTTGGTTGCATTTGGTTTGAATGTTAGAATACTGGCTAGAAAAGAGGAGAGACTGGCATTTCAGCAGACCCGAGCTTTCTAAGACATGGCTGTTTACTACACCACTTTTGTTGCCAGTAAAATATGCAGATGCTGACAGGAACTAATGTTTCCTGAGCAAATACACACTGTTGACACAATGAATGCATCGTGGACTAGAGAGAGTATTAAACACACTGCAGTCATAAGCTTCCTTATTACAGCACATACGTATTTATGCCTCCAAACCAAATATATATTAATTTTTTTTTATGTGTTTCTTTTTTTTTTCCCCAGTTAGCAATGTGTATTTCCCAATAAAATACAAATTTCATTTAGACTGATGACCAGGGCACACCTGGTCTGTAAATACCATTTTACACTTTAGATATAGTTTTACTAACATACAAGCAATGACACCTTAAAAGTAGAATAACCAACGTAGTTCTCAGACAAAGTTTTCCTCTTACTGGAAAAAAGTGTAACTCCAAAGAAAATAATACACAAGGATTGTTGTCCCTTATGTATTATGCTCCATATGGTGTTAGCTTTAAAAATGCAAATATTGTCATTAATTTACCATAGAAATTTGTATATTGACACTGCCTTGCTTCATCACTGAGATGAAGGATTTTAAATGTTTTCATGTGTTTATTGCCAACTTTATAACATCTGGCATTTTTCTTAATGTCTGAGTTATATGATTGCCTGAGAATATCAGCTTTTGGAGGGGGGTGACTTTTTAAATTGCAATTCTTATTCCCCAGGTTTTGGTGGATGAGACTGTAAATAAAAACTTTGAAAAAAAGGAATATTAGCAGGTAAACAATAAGATCTTTTGTTGTTGTTGTTGTTAAAAAATGTATAATTTTAAGTATATTTGGGAAAGAAGAATTATACTTCAAAATCTTAAAGTTCTGGAAATACCACGGGCATGGGTGCTCAGGACTGAGAGAAAAGAACAAGTTCTTAATTATCTTTGGACCAGGCTATCTCCAGGTCACTCCCAGTTCAGGAATCATTCAAAGGTGACTAAGAGAAAATGGAAAACTTGTCTGTTTAAAATTTTTGTCTTCTATCTGTATTATAAATAGAAGTGGTGAATTTGTAGCACCAGCTAAGAAACATTTTGGTTTATTATTCTGTGAAAGATGTTCCATGAAAATTGATAGTACCAGTCAGATTCAATCAATTTAATGGATTTTTTGTGTACCACAGGGATGGCGCAATCTTTCATTTTATTTTATTTTCGATGTATTCAATTTTTTTGAAGGAAGATGTTATATAAAAAAGAACAAAGCATATTCAGTTTGCCCTTAGCTATTCTTTGGAATTTTTGTTGCTGCCAGTGGTGCATCATTTCCTGAAGCCGTACGTGTAGCTGGTAGAGTTGCATTGCTCTACGTTCCTTCAGTCCAGCAGTTTTGATCGCTTGGCATCCTTTTTCATTTATTCCAACTACTGTTACCTCAAAAGTGTTGCAAACAGAAAAATTGCTTTCTGTAGCTTTTTCTATGGCAACGTCTCTTTCAAGACCTGAGGATAAGGTACTTTTTCACAAGGTTCTTGTTTTGGCCACTAATGCTAAGTGACATTAGCTGTGACTCACAGGCTCACAGCTGAAGAGCAACAAAGAAGCGTAGGTAATAGTGAAATCTGACCCACAGCAGCACTGTTGTATAAATATGATTTTGAGGCAAGCCTGATTTCCTTTTTAAGATGACATGATGGATCAAGGTGAAAGATCTAAACTGAGTTCACAAAGTCCATGAATATTTACATACCCACACGGACATAGAGGCATCCAGTGTCTTGGTCACCTCAAACAACATACACAAGCTAACAAGGGGCTCCAGAACTGCTGTCTTGCTTGATTTGTATAGTTGTGGTATTCTTCTGGGTTAAATTCTAACTCTTAATGAAGTTAACAGGATTTTGCCACTCACTTTAAGGGAATAATGATCTAAATATCTGAAAAGAATATTCCCACTTGTTTCTTTTTAAGAAATATTACATGCTTCCCTCACAATCTACTTCAAACAGGTTTTCCCAATTTTGAAGCTGTTAGATGGTCTGTTACATTCTGCTGTTCCAGATATTATATTATCTTTTCCTGTATATGTTTAAACCAGAGTAGCGTGAATCACAGCCTGGAGTGGAAATGTATGTTGATTGGGGAAGCAACAGAGAAGAAAGAAAATTCAAAATAGACAAACAAGGAAAACCATGAAAGAAATGTAGCCAAATCTTTCCACTTCATTTGGAGAACATACAGAACATTTCAAACATTTCAAAAAAAATGAACTGACAAACAACAATTACTACATTTGTTGAGATAGAAAGATAAAACTGCATCTAGCATTTAAAACATGCGTAATGGATTTGTGACAACAGCACCATGAGGTTTTCTCTACTTCTTCACTAGAAACAACCCATTTTTCACTTCCAGCTTCTCATTTCTGTGTAGTGACTCTCCGGGCCCTGCACAAGATGCAAAAACTCTGCCACCTCTTCCACCCTGGTCAGGGTTTGACTGCCCAAGCTGCTGGTTGGCTCTGGCGCAGTGCTGCTGTGGCACCTCAGATCACAGCGCTGTGCAAGGGGCACATGAGAAGGAGCTGTGAGAAGCTTTGCTGGGGGTCTCCACTCCTTTGTTTGGGAGCTGCAGCCAAGCTCAAGCCTTGAGCTATGTCACAGCTGTGCTTGTGCCTGGCCATGTATCTTGCTGTCCCTGACTTGGTGACATGACTTCCTGGCTTGACCTTGGGCCTACCTCATTGCTACAGGCTTGCGTGGCAGTCACCGCTCTGTCAGCTGAAGCTGGTTGCCACTTTTGTACATGCTCTTCGGTTTTGGTTGGTGAAGGACTGTACCTCTTGTGAGGTGACTATACCTCTCTGCCTTGCTGTCACCCTTGGCTTCTGGCTCACCTTCCCCCTTGGACCAGCCCCACTCTCGCTGCTCCTCAACAATGAGAGCACATTGTTTTATCTGCAAAGTCAGGATTGGGGCTTCCATTACAATTGATACATTTGTGCATTAGTCTACATTTCTCGGTATTGGAAGATGAATGTTGGTGAAATCAGTTCTGCTCCTCATCTCAAAAAAATAAAGTAGAAATGGCAAAGGATTATACAGGTGTTCAAAGGTATGGAGTGGCTTCTGTACAAGAAACAACTAAAAATGCTAGGACTCTTCAGCCTGGAAAGGAGGTGACCGATGTGAAACAAGCCTCCAGGTTGTGAATGACCTACAGACCATCAAATAAATGTAGTGCTGACAGATTCAAAAGAAATAGAAGAACATGGTTCATGACACAACATGTCACTGAGTTGTGGAAATACTTGCCAATGGGCTGTGGAGTCTGAAAGCTTATAGATATTCAAAAGAAAACAAAGGATGAAAAAAAGGGGAAAAAAACTCTACCAAGACTTACTTATTTACTTCTAAGACACTTTCTTCTGTGATAAAAATCTCCGAGCTACAAATCACCAGATGTTTGAAGCATCATTATATGCTTGCTCTGTTCTCATACACTTTCCTAGGCATCCGCTAAGGCTCCTGCCAGACAGGATGCTGGGCTAGACGGATGTCTGCTCTGACCCGATACAATTGTTCTAATGTTCTTAGCACCCCCGGTTGACACTAAGGAGTCATTTGTGCTGTCAGGATTTGTCTGTGGAACAAGGACTTACTGTTGCGAATCTCTGGGGGGAAAATAGGAAGTGTCATTTCCCGTAAAGGATTCTGTCAGTTTCTTTCAGTTCTGCAGTACCTGGAGGATGAATGCAGAAAACATTTTTTTAATTCTTACCTACAAATTTGGGGGTTTAATAATCAGTTTAAGATGGATATTTCCAACACTTTAATTTCTGAAAATAAATAATACTGTAGAGATAATTATTAATTAAAGATGACATAAATTAAAGACATTTACAAAGCTTCCCACCAATAATCTCAATTCCATCCACAGTGCATGCTATTTGGAGTATCTGAGGTCTGGAAAAAGATGTCAACATATATTTTGTACTGAAAGGTAGCACTTGCTCTTGGTTCCTTCTCTTGAGTTCCTGTACTTCACTGGGCAGACTAGACAAACACACAGAATGAGGGCTGAAACGGTTCAGCACGTTTGTCACTTTATCCGTTCAGCAGTCTGTGCCCACAGAGGAAACAGAAGAGAGCGTCTGTAGAGAGGTGAAGATGCGAACCACCAGCCCTGTCATCACAACTCCATTTTCCGTTCTTTGAGTAGAGTGGAATACAAACTCCCATCTTCCACCTTTTTCAGCTGAGTTATCTATGGCCTGTGGGAGATCAAATGAGCATTTAAAAAGGAGTGGGGGAAGCTAATTTGAGGAGACTATTAGAGACCAGATGCCAGAAACATATGGGGGGGGAGTATAAAAATAGACCAAGCTATTCAGGCAGCAGTGATGAATATAACATATGGAAAGAGGCAAAAGGGCAGTTTGGGTTATTTAGAATGAGCTCTTTAGATAACTGAGCCAAGTGATCCAATGCACTGATACATTTAAAATTAATAAATGGTAAATAATTATATTTAATTAAATAATTAATAATAAATCTATTCACATAAATTTACAAAAATTATCTTGCACTTTTCTGTAAAGGTAAGTGTGGCATCCACAGAGGAAGATTAAGAGTGTATACGACATCTTTCTCTCACTATCTCAAGGACACAGACTTCTATTTTTATTATCCAGTTTAAGAGAAAAAAAATAAGATAGTTTCTGGTAAGAAAAATTAAGGAAGAAGGTTTCAAAGTGTCTCAAGCCACACAGTGAAGTAGACTCATACACCAGTGTAGACTCTGAAAAGTGCACACATTGTGTAGTGGGCATGGAGGAGTTAGACGAATTCCTTTTCATATAGGTTTGAAAGACTGCTGGAAGGACACTGGATGGGGAGAGGAACTGCTAAGAACTGCATCAAAAGCAGTATGATGTCACTGTAGTTGTGTTCTTGCATTGAAGGGATGTAAGGACACTGGGAACGCAACATTGCCCTTAGCAGTGCACATCCTCTTTCACATCTCAGTAAGTAACTGAGTTACCATAAAGGGAGGTTCAACCTTAACAGTTTAGATGTTACTTTTCTTGCACCATAGGTGGAAAAGACACCCGCTGGTGCTGTGAGATATACCTGTTGTTTTGCATAGTTCTGCCCATAGTTCTTCCTGTTGGAAGGGACCTCTGGGGCTCTTTTGGTCTAACACTCCCGCTCAAATCATGGATACCTTAAATTTGTTTACTCAGGACCTCATCCACTTGAAATATGAATAACTCCAAGATGGAGATTCCACAACCTCCTTTGGCAACTTATTTCAGTTCTCGCCAACCTTCAAAGTAAAAATGCTTTCCTTTAATCTAGTCTGAATTTTCTGTGTTGCAACTTTAATGCATATATGTGTTTGAATCAGTTCTTGCAACATGACATCAACTAGATAAATACAATGGCACTCAAATCCAGAATAACATTTCTATATTTAACATGCAACTTTTCTGTAACTTTTCTATATTTGCACTCTGTGTAGCCCAGTAAGGTCAGGTTTTCTCATTGCAATGTTTTATAATCACCCTGAGGTTTCTGTATTCTGCCCTTTAGCTTTACACCACTACAATCCACAGTCTCCCCCTCACCAGTCCACTAACAAAGAACATATTGACTCTAGAAAAGAGAATTGTAAGTTTCAGTGACAAGTAATATAAAAATATATCACTTAGCCCTCCAGAAGACCAAGGAGAACCCAGCAGAATGATCCTTATCTTGATTTTAGGACACTCTTAGGAGGTGATTAATGATCAAAAAACAGCTGTGCTGCTTTACATTAGCAGAGTGTCCAGCTCAGAATAGTTTAAATACATTGGTTTATATGCATTTATAGTGTAAGAGCTCAATCAGCTTTACTTTCCATCCGCAAATGGAGCTTGCCTACCTGAACATGTAAGCAACAGGTAACCTGATCTTGGGGTCTTTGATCTTGGAGATCAAAGCCCTGTACTCCTTTCTGTGCTAAAAAAACTATCCTCAGGTAGTATACACACACACAACGTTTAATTAAAAAAACCCACTCTAATATAAACTCTGTAGTAGCACAGTTCCACTGGGTACATTTGCAGCTGGAAATTTCATCGGCCAGAGTCTCTGCCATCTCCATGTTGAGTAGCAATGTCACGTTAATCATTCTGGTTAAAAAAAAAAGCAACAGAAGTACTTTACAAGCAGAGAAGTATAAAAAATCTTATTAGATACTGTGGCAAGGAGACTGTTTTAGAAGAGCCGTGTGAATCTCCAGTGAGTAAATAAGTGGAGTAAGGAAAACTCTGAGTAAGGAAAAGGATGCAAGTAAAAAGACTTGTGATGATGAAGAATCTGGGGAATGGAGAAAAGAAGCCTTCTTAAACAGCCAAATGCTGAGAAAGCGTGCATTAGAGCATTAATCTGAAACCCAATGGGGCACAGCATAGCAATTCTACCATGTTTAGGAGTGTCAGTTTAATACCTGAAAATTAAGTATAAACTGAGCATGAGTCAGTTCACTACAGCTGCCTCATCAAGTACTGCACCTCAGTCCTCAGAGAAAGACTAAGTAGGAAATTGTTCATTTTAAGAGCCATTAAAGAAACGCATAGGGAGGAAAGCAGAGTGCAGAAAGTCCAGGCTTGTGTGTTGGTTTAGACCCTGAATCCCAGTGTGGGAACGTCATCCCCAGCTTTGTACAGATCAGTCTTGACACCAGACCAAGCAGTGTGCGTCAATGGAAGTGCGGTGCGTGCAGCTGCTGGCAGCCACATCACCAATGAGCACGACCCATGCTGGGTGTGAGAAGCCATCTTCTGTAAAAGAACTGGTCCTCATTAGGCATCTTTGTTTGCTTTACTCTCATAACTGCATTACTCAGTTTATCAAGTGTTTGCATCATGAATAAGTATCAGCTGATATAGTATTTAAAGTTCAAACTTGAATGTAGAAGACAATTCTGTGAAAGGCTGTGGAAAGACAGGTATTTCCCTGCAACCTGTGGAGAGCTCATGCTGGAGCAGGGAAAAGTGTGAGGAGAAAGTAGCGGCACAGAGGAGCTGTTTTGTGCTGACCACAGCCCCCCATTTCCCATACCCTGTGCCTCTCGCTTGGAGGGGAGGAGTCGAGGAGTCAGGAGTGAAGGGGTGAAGCTGAGCCAGGGAAGAAGGCAAGGGGTGGGGGGAAGGTGTTTTAGTTTTGTCTTTGTTTTTCACCATCCTACTCTATTTTTAATTGGCAATAAACTATATTTAGTTTAGGCCCAAGTCGAGTCTGTTTTGCCTGTGACAGTAATTAGTCAGCGATTGCCCTGACTTTATCTCAACCTGTGAGCTTTTCCATCTTATTTTCTCCTGTGTGCTGTTGAAGAGGAGGAGTGAGAGAGCGGCTGGGTGTGGGTCTGGCAGCCAGCCAAGGTCAACCCACCACAGTAATAATAAATTAAACACATGCTTAGCATGACTGGTTTTATCACAACTATCTCAGCTGAGCATAATCCAGAATTTGTTGAAGGGAAGCCTGAGGAAGATCATTCTTCACTGAATTCTTTCTCACTGCTGCTCTGTCACCTAAGAGATATACAGCAGCAACATTTACCTTTTGGCTAGTTAAGTAAAAGAAACCCTGCACCATGTGCTTTTCTAGCACTGTAAAGAAAACCAGTAAGTGCTTAGTAGAACAACATTTAGGAGTCTGTTAAGAATTTCACTGGGTAGTGAAAGCTGCTTTACTCACAGAAGACAGGTTTGTTTAACCTTAGTATGGTGTATAACATAGCATGTCACATGGCACCTAGACGTGGTAACTTACCTGGCAGAAGCTCTATGCATGTATTACCAGGCAGAAGTGTTATGATACTTATACTGCTTCATCCACACTTTTAGTTTCTTTGGTTTTAAGCTTATTAATGGCAATACAAAGTTATCTCACCCCTACCTGCAATCAGAACAGGAAACAGTTTCCTGAGTAAACATATGGTAGTTTAAATAAGCTGTTCATATTTTCCTTTTCTGGCACAATCTGGTTGCTCACTCACCAACTGAATGAGTCATGAAAACCAGTTAGAATCAAGAGTTAATGTTAAAATGTTTTGGCATTTCCACTTCCACGTCTCATATATTTGCAAAGGAAATGATACATTGCCCATCCTTTTTTCTCAAGTTGCTTAAAAATCTATCTTAACTACACTGTATGAGGTCAGGTTGCTCATGGGCACTGGTCTGACATGGAAGAAAACAGACTGCTGGTTGATACAGAGGAAATAAATCTCAGGGAGTAGCTTGCTTGGATTTTTTTTTGTTTGTTTGTTTGTTTGTTTAGTTTAATTTGCCAGAGATGGCAGAGAAATTATTCCTGCTCAGGAAGCAATCAGATAATGAGGAAAGGCCTAAGGCTTTTAAACACAGCACCTCTACTTCCCTCAGTGGGATTGGTGGTAATGGCTAGTAAGTTTCTGGCAAGTTGTCTATGGCAGGAATGCCATTTACTTGTTTTAGAAGGGAATATTTCTGAGCCTGGAGGTGGTTTATTTCATTTTTAAGGTTGTTTTATACAATTAATAAAGAACTAGCACTTCTATGGGCATCAAATGGTGTTTCCAGCACTGATTCCTGCTATAAACCAAGAACCCGCATCTTCCTGACGACAGCATCAGCAGCATCTTGCTGATGTCCCACTGGCAAGCTAAGGAGGGCATTTGGTGAAAGTCTTAGAGTGTCTTTGCAAGACTGGCCGCAAAGCAGTCCTCGGCTTGCTCTGTGTGCTATCAAAAAGCACTCCATGTTGGTATTGCTCTGGGCTGGGGTACTAAATCAAGCACAGTTAACCCTATTAGGACTGTATAGCACCCAGACACACACAAGCTGTTTCACATCTGGCCTGCTTCAAGAAAAGATGTAGGTGTGTTAGGACCTGCTTATAAAGACTGTCCTCAAGTATCTGTCTGAGGGACCTGCAAAAATGCACGTAAAAGCTCTTCTGAAATGGAGAGGAGAGGAGAGGAGAGGAGAGGAGAGGAGGAGAGGGGAGCGCTGATAAAGGAAAAAATGAAATCCCTCCTTGGAGGAGGCATATTTACAGACATTTACAGATATTTACTATCAGTTTTTAATACTGTTACAGTCAAATGTAGAACAACTTCAGGAATTAATGACGCAGGACAAGGATCTAAAGGGTTTTTACAAAAGTATTCAACTCTTCACTGTACTTGACTGTCTTGTATTTGAAGAGCCCTGTACCATGTCACAAAGACCATCTTCCTTTAATATATTCCTTTTTGACGAGTTTATTCACCGTCTCATAGCAAGGTTTCTTGAAACACCATCTGCACGAAGTCCATTAGGGAACATGAGCAAGAATATTTCTGTATTGTTCCTGTTTCAAACATGAAATGTGTGGTATTTATGCATACGAAATAAATATTTTTCCACTGGGCTCCTGCCATCAGGCCAATTTGTCAATATGATAAAATCCAAATTCTACATTTAGTCATTAAACTGAGCAGACAGGTTCAAATTAGATTTCTACAAGGTAATTCTTTAAGACTTTACCATCAAATATTCAAAGATTGTAGAAATGGTATAGAACATCTCTAAAAATGAAAGAAAAAGACACATTTTTGTTTCCTTTGGGAAGCAGGATTAGTTTGTTGTAAAGCTGAAACACAGCTGAAACACTAAAAACTTCATATTATTTAAAGTGTTCCACATTGATGTCATATTAGGCAGCAAGAACATGAATTATGGGAAATGCATTCATTTGTTTTGTTTAAAGAAATAGAGTAGAGATACGTTAACTACAAAAACCCATCTCCCCAAGCTTCTTTAGTCATGAAACACCCTCCATATAATATAATGTCTGGTATACTCTTGAATAGCTTGACAAGTTGCAATTTCAGTCAATTTTGGCTTTCAATGCTTGCTGTCATGGAAAGAAGAGCTGTTTCAAATAAAAGACATGAGATGAAAGGAGTGAATCTGGAGCAAGGTTCCTTAGATAAATGACCTTTCAGTCTAGGACAGATATGATCATTATTTAATTGGCAAAAAAAGGTAGATTATGAATATTTAATTAGCAAGACTCCAGCACAAACCAGAGGCTGAAACAGAGACAGACAGATCTTAGTCTGTGATTATACTGCTCTTTCTCCTATTAATTAGAACCCTACTCCATGCTCTTTTGTTGTGTTTGTACTGTCTCTTATGCTAATTGTAGTTTTAGCCTTCCTTATGGAATTGTAATTTAAATTTTATAACATTGTATGCTTTAGCCATTCATCCTCTTGTAGCTCCCAGCCCATATGTTTTGAATCAGATTCATCTGTAACTGGGTATATTAAGTCTGTTGGAGTGTCTATAGCTGGAGTTATATCCCTGTATGCTTGATTATGTTATCAAGTCTTTCTCGATAAAATTAGTAATTATGTACAAGTTTCTTTATAATAGGTGGAAGAAGAAGGGGATTGATTTGGAAGATGAAGAACCCTTATGCAGGTAACATTTCTTTCTTATCTATTCTGTTATAATCAACTGGTCTCTAACTCAACATAAGGCTTCATGCTAGTCAGCTATCAACAATATTTAAAACTTTTCTGGAGTTATCTCACCAACCAATGGCAAAACAATCGGTTGTGTAGATTCCTCTTGCATATAGACTAGCCAGCCATTTCAATAATTAAACATGAAAGACAGCACAACAAGGAACATAATTTAGCTGTGTCAGTGGCTTTGAAATTTGGCTTCAGTTCAGACCAGATATGTTAAGCTTCAGAAAATTGACATCATGCTCCATACTGATTCCTCTACCCAATGATCATCTTTAAAGGTATTGGGCTATTTCTGTTCTCTTCTGTGGTGAATATCTGTCAGCTGTTTGTCCATTGTAATGTTTCAACAGATGGTGAAGCCTTCTGACTGTTTTGCTAGGATTTTTGTAAGAAGGTCAGTGCTTAGCACTGTACTGCTCCAGAAGTCTCACACATGGGATGGAATATGAACAGCAATGCAGACTGGGCACCAACTGGCTAGAAAGCAGCTTTGCAGAAAAGTAGCGGGTAACCCCGGTGTACAACAAGGACTTCAAGTTAACATGGGTGAACTCTATGCCTCTGCAGGAAAGGCAGCCAACAACTTACCCAGCTGCGGTAGCAAGAGTGTAGCCAGCAAGTCAAGGGAGGTTTAGCACTCTCCTCTGCTTAGCACTAGGGAGGTGACAGCTGGACTGCTGTGTCTGCTTGTGGGCTTCCCGGTATAAGACACACATGCTATCCTGGTGCGAGTCCAATGGAGGGTAATCAAAATGCTTAGAGGACTGCAGCACATGGCATATGAAGAGAAACGTCTTGCCATTCCTGAAGATGGGTGTGACACTTGCCTTTTACATCAGGAGGCATCTTCCCTTTCCCTCTTCTCCAATTTTCATGAACTTTTAATGATGACAGAGTGCCTTCTTGCAATATCAGCCAGCTCCATCACCACTCCTGAATAAATGTGGGTTTTTTCTAGAATTTTTTTTTCCCCCAATCTCATGAAGATTTGAGTTAACTTCCAATATTGATGAATATGAGGTAAGGAAACTAGACTGTTTCTTGTTCTATTTGCTCAGCTCTATCAAAAGGATGGCTGCTTGAGTTTTGGCTGATTCACAGGTAGTAATTTAATGCCTCCTCAGATGGAACAAAGTGGTAATTTAGTGTAACGAAGTGGGCAGGGTAGTGTATCAAAACCCAAATAATAGTCCATGATGGAAAGCAGAATTTTCAAAGGAGATGAAGTCTATTTTCATCTTTAGCATGGTAAGAATAGCTTTATTTTATGGCACCTAAGAACATTTATCCAAATTCTGATACTGTCAATGATCTTTCATTGCTATTTCCTTCAAATCTAAAGTATAAGCACAGTGTTTTAACAAACTTGGCTGTGGTGATAGGTTATGAATAAGCCCTGCTCATGAAAATAGCTGGAACCTAGAGCTTCCTGGGTCTTTAGATATATGAAGGTAGAGGTAGAGAAAAAAAAAAAAACACTAAACCAAAATGAGGGCTTTGAGGACACTAATGGGCAACCCGTACTAAAACGTTGAGATAGGCTGCTGAGGAGACCACAGAATTCCAGATTAGTTGACTGTAATATTTAAATACTCTAATAGTTACTTAGGAGGGACCTGAAGCCATACATTTTGCTGGAGAGAGAGATGAGAAAACATGTCTTGATACTTGTAATTCACAGGAAGAAAGTAAAAAAAGCAAAGATACAATGCTTGGTTTTCTAAGGATTAGAAAAACACAAACACATAACCCTGGGTAAGGATAGAAAACTGAGGAAAAAGCAACAAAAAGAATGTGTCATGGTAAAAAGCTGATACAGACAACAGCGAAAGGTATTTCTAAATTCTGAGCCTGCCTGAACTGATTTGGATATTGAAAGCATAGACAAGACGGAGAAAAAGCTAATGTAGCGCAGAAATACAGCATGACTGAAAAGAAATGCAGTGATTTAATCCAGAACCATTTCTTTTTACAATAAGAATGTTTTTTAATACCATAATCCAGAAAACTATGCTTGTGATCTTATTAACATGTCCCTTAATGGAAAACTCTAGGTATGGGCTCAGAATGTCTTAATGGTCTCTGGGAGAATGAGAAGTAGTTAGTAAAGACAGTTAATTACTGCACTAAAAGGGGTAAGGTTTACAGTGAGTGAAAAATGGTTTTAATTGATTTATTGGTTGAACTACTTGCCTATTTTTTAATTGCTTCTTTCTTTTTCTTCCCTGAGCTCAGCCTCTCTTAATCATTGTCACACAATAAAGTGCCTGTTCCTCTAGCTGAGAAAAATGTTTCCCTGCTTTTCTGAGGGACCTTCTGATGTGGAGTGATGCCTTATTCCTGAATTTTGTGTAGTCTTAGGCTATAAATTAGTCTTTAACAGTGAGACCAAAAGCATAGCTTGCTTGAGATGGTGCTCAGCTCTGTTGATCATCAAGTACCCAAAGAGAAATTTTGACTGGCAGAGAGAGCATTTAGGGAGACAGGTGATAGCAATCAGCTCATGCTTGAGGCTGCAGAGGTTGGCAATAAGTCTGTCTGATCTTGGCCAACTAATGGAGACTTGCTGAGGTCTCCATCTGGTTCCCCTCCCCTGTATGCAGAGCCTGTGTGGGGCTCAGGCTGCTTGCTGGATGCAGATGCTGAGCTATGGTGTCTTGGAGAGGTCAGGTGTGCAGACCATCCTGGGGTCATGCATATGGCGGGGTATTTGACAGTGCGGGCTGGCAGTAAAAGTGTAGGTGCCTGTGTTTTTTTTGAAGATTTTACCACATGGGTAACCTGCTTCAACACATGTTTCAGGAAGTTTTATCATTTTATTATAGAATATAAGCCATTGCTTGATGAATAATTTTAATTAAACTGGCAGAATATCACTGAGAGAGAAATATAGCAAAACCCATGTTCTTAGGTCGTACATAGACCTAAAGCTGCGGTGTTATTCTATTACCTCCACTGAGACTTTGCAGAATAAAGCTTTTAATAACTAAGGAGAAGGTGTGGAGAGAAAAGTACTAAATTCAATGAAGTGCTGTCTGCCTCAGAGTAAAAATCTCCCCTAGGAAGATGAAAAAAAATGCTGTATTAGCTGGCTAGTTCAGAACCATTTCTATACCCTAATGAAGGCAATTCTGGAATTACATATCACTCATCTTGGGTGGAAGGGGCAATTTGTATAAACTAATATCAATGGTTATGGGCAGATATTGTCTGTCATAGCCTTTGAAAAAAAGATTGGCCTGTCACTAAGTGGGACATTTGACAGTAGGATGACATATACAGAAGGGAGGAGTCAAAATACACATGCTTCATGCCTGCAGCAGCTTTAACGGAACATACTAAAATATGAAATGCGAAATTAAACAATATTTAACAACAGACAATTACCACATCAAACCCAAGAAATATTATAAGTAATATTGCTATCATAAGCATTAGTTCATACTGGTTACACCACCATTTAATTGCTTGTATAATGAATGTGATCTTTACTATAACTGTTAACATTATTTTATTACAGTTATAAGTTTATATTTTAACTGTAATATAATGATTATGACTTTTACAATTACATTACAGCTCTAACATTCTTATAATTAAAAGTGATAATATTATTAACACAGGTTTACTTGTATCCATGTTAATGATATTTCATACATAGTTATTCTTTCACAGGTTTTTATTAATGGTCTGGAATGCCAGACTGGGAGACTGTGATGGCCAGGATGAAGACTGAACTGCCAGTGGCAGAACATGACTCAGAGCAGCCTGAGCCAGAGTGGCATGATAAACACTCAGAGCATTTTTAAAAGAAACCAGAGTCAAATTATAAAGTACAAAATGTAGCTGCCTACAGTTATTTTAACATTCCCAGCAAAGTGGCCACTGAGGTAAAATTAGTGAATGATTAGATAGTGAAGCAGTTAAGAAGTCCTCTGGAAAAATAAAAGTTTGAGAGAGACATTGACAACTTACTGCAAACTTTCCACAGACATGTGAAAATGGTGGAGTGAGCGCCAGACTGTGAAAAGGCTAATGTGAAACACAGGCTGCTTTTGCATGAATGAAGGGGCACCAGCATTGGCAAGACAGCAAAACATAAGAAAAGGCAGTTTAAAATATGGAAAGATTTTATTATGTCTCAGAACGAGAGGAACAAAAGCCGGATATATTTTTCTCAGAGCAGTTGTTTGAGAATTTGGAACATATAATAGAAAAATCCAGTCAGTAATGATCTTGTGTGCACTTTATCAGCTGCTGTTGCGCATTTCGCAAAGAAAATTTGTCTCCAATGGGAGATGTAAGTTTGAGGTTGTGACAACAGTATCTGTTTTATTTGCTAGCACTTGGTCTGTGCATCTTTAACAAGAGGTGGCTGGCTGAGGAGAGCCTGCCGGAGATCGGCCTGAGCTACGAGTGCCTTGGTCTGCTCCAAGGGGATCCCAGAGCTGCCAGGGCTGGGAGAGAGGCAACAAGGACTTGCGAGTTTGCAACTCACACAGGCTGCACATTGGTAGGGACCTATAGGTGTGGCAGGTTTATTCAGAGCCGAAGGTTGCACACTTTTTTCATAAGCCTATACCGCTTTCCACTCCTATTCCTGTTTCATCCTCTCTTCACAACTTTCCTTTGGGGTAGTCAGCTTAAACAAGCATCAGTTTTGCAGCTGCCTATGTATCACATAAACTGTGTCTGTTGGAGTCAGTGTCAACAGCAAGAGTTTCCCATGGTTTCAACATTTTTCTGCAAAACGTTAGTAATATTTGGGAAATGGACAGCATATGTTCCCAGAGCTCCTTGTGAAAACAATAGGAGTCTGAATTGTTCAACTGTGTGAGATCATCCAAGCCCATTTGATTATTGACTCTTTCTTAGTCTTGAATACATCTTGAATATATCTGTGGAAAGCTTAGGAAAGGGTGCAATTCTGTCCAAACCAGCAGAAGTAAATAAATTAAAATAGCCATGGGAGTGAAATCCCCGAATAGCCCCAATTCAGTCACCTCCTTTCTCACAGTTTGCAGACAACGTGCTTTTACTGTTCTGATTCACGAATCATGAGATGTTTCGCTTCCACTTTTCCAGAGTTCTGTGGTAGGAAAGGGAACATGCTCACTGCTCCTTATAGCACCTGAGTTCTGTTCATTACAAATCAGTTCTAGATGAGATAAAAAGTAATACAAGCTTTCAGAAAGAGGGAATGGCACAGCTCGTATTACTTCCTCCTCTGCTTCGTACAGTTTGCTTACTTCATAATGAGGTCTGTTAAGAATTAGAAAATATTATCTATATAGAGAAGTCTTTATACTACGATGCATGTGATGATAAATGTCTTTATCTAGAAATAGAAAAAATTTTTAAAAAATTAATGTTTGAATAGTCTGATAACTCAGCCATATAGCTATATCCCCAAAATGTTGACTAAACAAAACCAGAACACCTAGTCAGTATGCCTTGTACACAGACTGCAGGCACCACCAGGTTTAAGTTATGACTGAATGCTTAACTTGCATTAAGACCTTTCATCAAAATATGTTCATAACCATAGCACACGCATTCAGATTCTGAGTAAACATACTGCTTTTAATTTTCATGCTGATAATGTTCATTTACAAGGAAAAGGTATAAAATAGCTTTTTGGAAACTGTAATGGTCTGATCAAAATATTATATGCTGTTCTGTAGATTACCAGAAGCAGTGATGCTGTCTTGAATTTGACAGATATTTCAGCATATGTCACAAAGGAACAAGTTTTTCCTCCTCCTGAAGAGAGGAAAACACAAAAGAAAAATTAGCAAAATTTGTCAGCCATCCTAGTAGTCTTTGAGAGGTTTTAGGAGAACCTCTTAATCTTTTCAGAAAATAAATACATGCTATTCTTTTTAAACACTCCCACCTATGAAACATGAAACTCAAAGATTGTATATAAAAATCAATATTCTACTGTCATGTTGTTTCCCAATGTGGTAAAATTAATTGGCAAAAGTCCTTAATTTCTATTTGAAAATGTTCCCATGTTCACTCAACCTCTATGTAAGGAAGAAAATAATGAATCAAAGAAATAAACTTCTGAAATTTATACAGAAAGAGAAATATTACTTTTTCCCCATACCTCATCATGCTTCAAAGATTAACCAGGCAAATGGAGTTGAAAATAATAGTGCACAATGAGCATCTTTATTTTTCATGTGTGACTTTTTTAGGTACTTGCAGAGGGGAAAAAAATGGGAGGGGAGGAAGGGACCAGAATAGGGAACTTCTTTTTTTTGAATTTAAAATTCTGCTAGAATGAGAGGACAAGACACAAACTGTATTTTTTTCCTCTCTCCTCTGGGCCCTTCTGAAATCATGACTTGTAGCTTCTAAGTCTTTTTGTTTCTGTAAGCATGCAGCTCTACAAAAGAATTTTGTTTATCATGCCTGAAAACATGGAACTTTCCAGCTGATGAAGTTGCGGCAAACAATATGTCCTTTTACAAACCTTTAAGCGAAAAGAAAGTTGGGTTTGGTTTGAATCTTATCCAGGACACCTACCCAGCCTTTTAGTAATATTAAGAAATTTATCAGTGGCTGAAACAGAAACTGATTGTTTCTAATATATGTAAATATTTCTCTGTTTTCTAACAATATTTAAAGAGAAACAAGTGAAAAAGTGATGTTGTGCCACAAAGCTGGGACACTAGGAAAAATCTGGATGCAGAATGAGGTTCTTTGAATCTTTGAGGTTCTTCTGTCTGCTTTACACCACTCCACAGAATTCAATGCAGTGATGGGGCTGTGCCCAGTAAGAATACAGGCCTTTAGTTTGCGATTAATAAGAACCTCTTATTTAAATATTTTTACTCTGTATTTTCCTTAAGTACCTTTTTTGAAATCTGAGAAAAGGTGTAGAACAGCTCTGTATAGTATTTTTGTGTTTGATATTTGTAGCATTCCTGCAACTTTTAATTGACTTCTGTTTATGTACTTGTTACAACTCAGTACAACATTTTTAGAGGCATGTATTTTCCCAGTTTCTTATTTATTCCTAACTGAATAAAGCAAAAGTTTCACTAAAGATGAGGAAAAGATATGCTCTATGTTCTGCTGTCTCTTCACAGTTCTAATAGATCTTTGTCATTCACTGCCCTAAACAAAACCCCTTTCCAAACCCATTAAAACAACCCCTTCACACTGCTGCATACAATTCAGTCATTTATTAGGCTGACCCTGTTTGTTCAATATTATCTCATCTGTTTGTCCTATGGCGTGTCAATTATTTAACTGTAGCCAGTCCAGTACATTGATTTCACCTCTTGAATGTAAAGGCTTAAGATAATTTCTTTTCACAGTGGAACAAGGCTCTGCTGCTTCCAGTATCCGATGCATATTTCATCTAAGGCAGATGCTTGGAGCCTGTGAATAATACTTCCTTTTTCTTGAATGCATTTAATTTAGCAGTCTTTCACAGTTGTTTAATTCATCCCAGCTAGTTAATGAACATTCATATTACCAGTATAGATATATTTTCCATCTAAAAATCAGTAAAATGAATGTATTAAAAATGGTTCCACCAACCCTTGCTGCTAAGATTCTTCAGTGGAATTTGAAAATCAGTTTGGCAGTGAGCACATGTTCAGAAACAATATAAAAAAGACAGTACTTTATAGCAAAACATACCAGCCAGCAAAATCTGAAACAAAAGGAAGAGCCTACAGACTAGAGGAACCTCTAAATAGTAGACTAATATTTTTTCTAATATATACTGCTCAGTCTACGTGCGACAGTCTCACTTATGTTCTTCTCCAAAAAAATTTTGAGATTTCATATCCATAGTGCTTATTAACTGAACATTGACGTTTGACGTATTTTTTTCCAGCAATACAGCACAGCTCAGTTAAAGACTGAATTTACTGAAGTATGGGTTATACAAACATTTTTGGGAAACATATTTTCTGAGCAGGGATGGGGATCTCTGGGATCCCAGGGATGGATGTTCTCCCTCAGGGACATCTGCGACACCAGCTCCCTACCTGGCAAGCACAGTTTCTGATAGAAAATGCTTGCTGAACTTCAGAAAGAATGATTTTGCAGTGTCCAGATCCATATAATCACTACACACTTCTGTGAGGAATAAGCTACTATTACGCAGCTAAAATAATTCTTTAGCCGAAGTACAGTAAGACAAACAAAGAAATGTTATTCACAACCTCCAGAGCGCTCTGATTTCTTCATCCATCAAAGTAAACATCATAGCTGGAAACGTCTCACATTATCGGTGAAGAAAAGGGAGACAAAACCAAAAGGAAGCTACTTACAGTGAGATTAGATAGGAGAATTTTTCTCATTCTGTGCAGTTAGCTAGCTGTTGGCTTTTCTACCTTTCACACCTCAGGGATTTCCAATCTGCCCTGTGCTCTGCTAGGAAGACATTCTCTCTAATAAGTAAAACATGTTAGCTTTTTATAGCCAATGTCTGTTCTGCTATAGCATCCAGACAGATTTAATCTTTGTTATGAAACTAGTTGTTCTTCCTTGTCCACAAGATGGCTTAGCCATCTTAAGTCAAAATTTTTCTGATATGACTTCTGTATTTCGTACAAGTGCTGTGGGGCAGGAACAGGCAATCAAAAGAGGAAGGATGAATCTGGAGCAAGACACATGCCTGTGCTCTCACACACCAGCTTATTCAATATCAATTTCTAGGTTAAAGAATGGTCTTGGTAGAAACATCTAACCAAGCTAACTTTGTGGTTCACTAGCTGCAGCTAGCTGCAGTTAAGGTCATCAGTAATTATCTGTGTTGAAATGATGGTGTGATTAGAATAGAATAGAATAGAATAGAATAGAATAGAATAGAATAGAATAAATAGACTATTTCAGCTGAAAGGGACCTACAACAATCATGTAGTCCAACTGCCTGACCATTTCAGGGCTGACCAAGTTAAAGCATGTTATTAAGGGAATTGTCCAAATGCCTCTTAAACACTGACAGGCTTGGGGCATCGACCATCTCTCTAGGAAGCCTGTTCCAGTGTTTGACCACCCTCTCAGTAAAGAAATGCTTCCTAATGTCTGGTCTAAACCTCCCCTGGCACAGCTTTGAACCGTTCCCATGCACCCTGTCACTGGATACCAGGGAGAAGAGATCAGCACCTCCCTCTCCAATTCCCCTCCTCCGGAAGCTGTAGAGAGCAATCAGGTCACCCCTCAGCCTCCTCTTCTCCAAACTAGACAAGCCCAAAGTCCTTAAGCCGCTCCTCATAGGACATTCCTTCCAGCCCTTTCACCAGCTTCGTTGCCCTCCTCTGGACGCATTCAAGGACCTTCACCTCCTTCTTAAATGGTGGGGCCCAGAACTGCACACAATATTCAAGGTGAGGCCACACCAACGCTGAATACAGCGGGATGATCACCTCTTTGAACCAGCTGGTTATACTGTGTCTGATGCACCCCAGGATGTGGTTTGCCCTCTTGGCTGCCAGGGCACACTGCTGGCTCACATTGAGCCTGCTGTCGACCAGCAGCCCCAGATCCCTTTCTGCAGGGCTGCTCTCCAGCCCATCCTCTCTCAATTTATACTCATGCCCAGCATTACTCCATCCTAGGTGCAGGATCTGGCATTTGGACTTGTTAAATTTCATCCCATTAATCATCCCCAATCTATCTAGATCCCTCTGCAAGGCCTCCTGTCCCTCAAGAAAGTCAACAGCACCTCCCAGTTTGGCATCATCAGCAAATTTGCTAATGGTGCATTCAACTCCTGCATCCAGACCCTTGATATATATATTGAACAGGACTGGCCCTAGAATTAAACCCTGTGGAACACCATTGGTGACCAGTCACCAGCCAGATGCAGCCCCATTGACTACAACCCTTTGAGCTCTGCCCTTCAGCCAGTTCTTCACCCAGCACACTGTAAATCCACTCATCCCACAGTTGGACAACTTGTCCAGAAGGATGCTGTGAGGGATAGTATCAAAAACCTTGCTAAAATCCAGAAAAACTACATCCACTGCCTTCCCTTCATCCACTAGGCCGGTAACCTTATCATAGAAGGATAACAAATTAGTTAAACAGGATCTTTTTGTGAACCCATGTTGACTGTGTCTGATTTCTGGTGGCTAGCTCAATAACCCTTTTCTAAGCATCCTATAACACATTCTTTGGAGTTGATGATCTGGTGAGCCTAGACTTGCACTCAGGAATCCAACGGTGATGTTTTTCCAAGTGTCAGGAAGATGAAGTTGATAAGTTATTCAGTTTTTTCCCACCTCTAAGTTCATAAGACTAAACTGTGTTCTCTAATACATGCTTACCTATGATTATTTAAAAAAGAAGGGAGGGACACATGGCCCCTATCTGTTGCACCTAATCAAAAGAAGAACGATGCAGCGGGAAGCCTGTGAACATACTGGAATGCAAAAGATACCCACAAGGACAAGTGCACTGTCATGCGCACACCACACTTTTGAAAGTTCAGTAGAAGTTACACATCCCACTCTACAACGTGCTGGAGCCAGAAGCAAAATGCTATTAATTCAAAGGGAAACATTAGCTTTCTTGATAGATCCAACATGGGAATATGTATTGAAGGGGTGTGACTGATTCGCAGGCAAGATCTAACGTAAAGGAAATGCAAGGGGAGAAACAGATCATGTCAAAGAAAATAGTGCCCAGAAGTGTTACATGGGAACAAATTCTGTGATGATTCTTGCTGTTCAAATGAGAAGTGGCTCCTTGGCTCTGTTTTCAAGAACCGCAGCTAGCTCCCTTTGAACAGAAATGGGGAATTGGTTTGGAAGGGAAGAGTACTCTGCGTGCATGGTATGGATGAGATGGCGTTAGAGCTGTCGTGCTCCACCCAGCACTTGTCTCCCAACACTAAAATGCTGCTCTTGTGGAGCTCTCTACTCCCGGATGCCACTAAGTAGATAAATGCTAAGAGGTGCCAGAATTGTATGCAGTCTTCAGAGTAACTTCATTTTTTGTTTCCTTCCTTTCTGTTCTGGAACAGAAGAAACTACAAATGGCAAAACTCCCCTGAAACACAAATCCTAGTGCTCATTTGTCCTTAATGGTATTGTTGAGTTATGCCTATGTACTCTTAAGTTTGTTTTTCTAGTCAAATAAACTAGATCAAATTGAATAAAATCTTCTAATCATTACTCATTTTCTTTTACCTCATGAAACTTTTAGAGTGGGCATCAATTACAAAAAGAATTTAATGGTGTTATGACCTTAGTTCTAATTTTGGTTGTTTTTCCAAGCCTAACCTATTTATTTGCTGGAGTTTTAATTCCTCTTTTTGCTGGATTAACGTTGTCTTATAAAAAGAGATACTCTATTATTTTAAGATAACTGAGCTTTTTTTTTTTTGATTCATGCTCCTGTATGGCACTTTTACTAACAGTTGTCACATGCCAGCTGTTAATCTCTTGATGTTGTGGGAAGAAGTTTTAATATCCGTATTTGCCACTCACTCAAGTCACAAATTCAAGGTATTTCTTACATCTGCCTTATTGCATTGCTTGTACCTCCCAACCCTCCTTTAGTCAGCAGACACTCCTCTGCTGCAGTCATTTTGCTTACTTACGTTTCCTTGACCATGTCTAATATGTCATGTATCGTACACCATTGCTTTTCTGTTAGATCTCCTTGTGATGGTTGTTTTATCTTCTTGTTTTTAAGTTAACCTCTCACATGCAAGATAACAGCTGAGCTGAGACTATCTCTGCGAGGCTGTCTGACCCTGCAGCTCTTTCATAAGCAGAACATCGGTGGGGTGGGAGAAGGGAAAGAGGAGCATGATTTTTTGTTGTTGTTGCTAGTACATAAAACCATTTGTCCAGTTCAGCTTAACACAGCAGACCACTTGTATGGCAGCACTCCATTTGATTGGAAAGAGTGGCTTTTAGAGCACAATTTACGAATACTATCTGCGATTGGAAAAAGCAGCATTCAGATTTGTTTAGAGTTTAGCTTCAGAACTAAAATAAGCATTCTTGGGTTGTACGCTAAATCGCTCATATAAATGTACGCACATTTGTGTACACATTATGCAACAACATTACACCACTATTAGGAAAATAGCCTAAGGATTTAAATACTGCTAGGGTAGTTGCACTGAGATCTCCAGTAACCTGAGGAGAAACTAATTTCAAAACTGTCAGGTTCATTTTAGAAGCTTGTGTCCCTCTCTGTGTTAATTTGTTTCCAGTCCAGTTTTACAGTCTTGCAGTTTGGCTCTTCTATAGCAACACTGCATGCAATTCTTCTGGCTGATCTCAATCATATGTTTGGGAATCAATTATTTTTAAGCAAAAGGAAACTATCTTTAAATAGAGATTTTAAGATGTAAAAGGTCCCATTTTGTACCTACTGTTTCAGATTTGAGTATTGTATTTTACTTTACTTACAGTAGCTGCTAGAGAAAGCTGCAATTTTGAAATACACATGCTTCCCCAAAGCTTTATGAATTTGCATCCAATATTCCTTTGGTCAATGGTATGCTTTCTTTGCTTCAGAGCTTAGAGGGAAGAATCTCTGTACATGTGAGGTCCCAGGAAAAAGAAGCAAAGAATGCAGTTTATTTCTGCACAGGTATTTACAGTAAGTTCAGTATAATTTTAGTTGTTATTATATCATGACCAAACTGGCTAAATCATATTTTTTTTTTACTTACAGTTACTCTTATGACATTTCTTGCTTGCAGTTGCCAGTTTCATATTGTTGCAAGAACTAACCTTGTAAAAGGATCCTTTTTGCTAGAATAAAAGGAGGACTGCAGGAGAAATGAGTGATTGTGAAATACAGGTTGACTTCTTGATCTCTTGGGGGAACTTTGCTTGCATTAGGTTTGCAAGTTCTGAATTATTGTTTTCAAAAGCATGAGGCTATTTTGCAAACCAGAGAATAATAATGAAGTCCAGCACTTGAGGCATTACCAGCTGTAGAAGACAGACTGCTCTCCCCTTCCACGCAACCTGCTGAATTTGACTCACATCTCAGTTGCTGCACAGTAGTTACCATGTGAAGTGTTAAGTTTATTTTACTCTTGTTCCCAGAGAATATCACTGTGAAAACTTCTGATTGTATCAATACGCCTTGAAACTTTCTGCCACTTCTGCTGACATGCAAACTAAGAATCTAAAGTGAAGTTTGAAAGAGAAAACACACACAAAGTGGTGTGTAATGCCTTTCTCCAGAAGCAGAAGCAAACTTTTGACCATCACTTAAATTATTTTAAATATCAAATTAAAATTAGTCAACAGCATCTCTTGTGGAAAAAAATCACATTTAATGAAAGATCATTTTTGATGCCTTGCCTTTGTATAAAAACACTTCAAAGCAAATCAAACAATAGCTTCTGTCTACATACATGTACATTTCCAAACACCTTATACCTCAGATTCCTTGGAAATCCATAGGAATTAGTTTTGAAGGCCCCATGTAGACAAATGTGATTAAAGTGTATCTTCTGTTCTTTAATCAAGATTTCTTTCACTTGCTCTGTGACAAAATTACTCTGCAGCCTCATGTGGTTGAAGACAATTCTTGGTTTCCTCTGTGCAGAGAATCATTGGAAGGAGCCTCATCTATTCCATTACTGGAATAAAGTACTTCTGTACTTGTACTTATGTCACTCCTGACAGATGCCTGTCGATCCTGATCTGAAAGACCTTTAGCGGTGAAGATTTCACACCCACTCTATCCCACTCTTCTGCTGTTCTTAACAGTTGAAATGTTTCCTGAATATCTAATCAGAGTCTCCTCTACAGAAGTCCACTACTTTTTTCTCTATTTGGACAGAGGAAAAGCTACAAATTTTGCTTACTTTGACTTCAATGAAGCTTTTGAAAGGAAAAAAAATACAAAATTACTTAGAGAAAGATATGAAAGAAATTAAATTCAGCAGAAGAAGGTGAAAATTAATCCTATGCAGGAAGAATAAACAGCATGAAGATTGGATAGGATCAGTGGAAGTGGCTCTCTAGCAGTTATGCAGAAAAACATATAAGAGACTGCGGAGGATGATGTGACTGTGACACAACAATGTCAGGATACTGTGAAAAGAGATAAACATCACTCTGGGAAGTATAAACAGACATATTAAGTAACTATGTAGTACAAAGTAACTAAGGCTGGAGCACTGTATCCTATTAGGAAACCTTCATTTTCAAGAAAGATGTAAAGCAATTAATGGAAGCTCAGATGATAAAAATAGAAAGAAGCTAAAGTGTAGTATATATGATCTGAAAAGGTTGAACAAGCTGGGACTTCCCAGCTTAAGGAAGAGAATGTTTAAAAGGAAGATGACAGCCTTCATCAAATAGGTGAAACCGTTACAAGGAGAAAAAAATATGATCATTTGAAGAGCTTGCAGTTGTTCTCTTAGCTTTTTCTAATATATTTTGCATCAGGCTGTAATCACAAAAGGGTTTTTCAGGAGTTGGTCTCATGTCAGGAGTGTCAGGACAGAGTTTGAGGTTGACTTGCCATCCTTGACATGTGCATTGACCTGCTTTAAGGGTATCCTCAGAGTCAACAGAATTTGGATGAGTCCATCTTCACTTGGGCGTCCACAAACTTGGTCCCCTCATGCCCCCAGGTGTTTCCCATGATCGGTGCTGAATTCTGAAAACAGGATCCTTAAGTAGGTTGTTACAGTGCTATCGGTTTGCTGACTGGATGATACTGACATGAATTATTCCGTTATTTGTTGACTTGCTGTGTGCACAGTTTCCTGCTCTCAGAAACTGTGACCCTGGCCTCGCTAGGCTCAACAGCTTTTAATAACACTTGAGACCAAACAGAGCCAATGGGGCAAAGCTACATCAGCTTCAACATAAACAAGTGAAGTACATGTGCATTCTCACCCCATTACTGTGAAAATCAGAGTGTCCAGAATACATGCTGATCATTGCAACACTAGAAGTAATTACACAACTGTATGAAGATAAATTAAAATCAATCTGTTTGGAATTAATATTGATAAACTCTTTGAGACTTTCTGCAGTGTCAAACTGTGATGAGATTTATATCACCTGCATTGCATAGTCTCAGCAAAATGGCCTATATGTGGCACCTGCGATATGACATGCTTTCATTCTTCATCTGTGGATGGCATGTATTAGGAGAAAAAGGCCTTTCTTATCAGTTAGAAATGTAATTTTATACTTAGCATTACTTAATTAGTTACATTTACTTGTTTTCACTCTTTCTGTTTCATTATCTCACTGTTTCTAGAGAAGCTGCAACTGAAATCAGGAAAAAAAATCTTTAATTTTGAAGATGTATGAAGGATTAATTTCAGCAATGAATTTTCATACTGAAGAGTTAATGATGACTAACTAAAAGTTTTTCTAATTGAAGATAAACGTTGTAATAACAAAATGTCCGTGTTGGCCCATTTTCATTTTAAAGCAATGATATAATTCTCAACAAGTAACATTTGTCTCCTTTATATATTTCCCAGATGAGCAAGCTGCTGAATGAGGCTACTAACAGGGTCAGAGATTTGAAAGAAAACCTAGAAAATAGAACCAGAAGGGGTCTAGAGAGATCATACTATTCATCCCCATGTGCATGTTTAATATCATTGCTATGAGTAATCCTGATAAGTTAAGTGGAGTAGCTCACATGAGTAAATAAAAGGATACATGTCTGCAGGTCTGAGACCACATTTTTTAATTATTAAACCGCAATTTTCAGTTTTTCTTAAGTACATTAAGTTAACTTGTTGATTTAAGGACCTCTGAACTGGTCAACCATTTGAAAGTGAATAGTTCCACATATTTACCAGAAAAAAGGATACTAGAAAATGAAAAAAAGGTCTTTCAAATAGTATCGTTGTGCATTTAAATAATAAGTACTAAGGCAACTATATGTGTAATGTAGGAGAACTAGATGCTGACAATATTGGTTTTAATTTTTCTGTGTTGTAGCATTGTAAGTATTTGCATGTGAATGAAGCACAATAAACACTGCAGTACTGCTGACTTACATTCTGGCTTCTACAGTCTTACTTGGCATCTGGAGCTGTAGTATTTATGGTATAGAGAGNTACAACTACTTTAAAAGCATTATTTTAGGCAGTAACAAAGCAATACCTGTTAAACAGAGCATTTATAAGCTCAGCAGATGCTAGATAATTCCCAGCTTCAGAAGAAATGCTGTCTCAAGCATGGAAATTATCTCTTCCTCTTTCACAAAGTGCACTTGAGAGAGGTATTATAATCAACAGAATTAATTTCAATTACAGAGTGTCCTTAA